>LGRX02032419.1:0-44060 GCA_001247695.2 Cymbomonas tetramitiformis | reverse complement strand
CGGCAGGGAGTTCCCTCAATCCGCAATGCTAGGACAGTCACAGGGTGAGGCACCGCCAGCTAGCTGGTGCCACTCCTCCAAGGGAAACTGAGAGATGGTGGGTACATATTCGGGATGCTCCGGTGGTGCGTGGACACGGTTATTTTACCTGGAGGTCACACTCGCCGGATTTCACATAGGACTGGCGGTTACTTTGCTTCTGCCGGTCGAGGCGGTTCTTGACGCGAGCACGGTGCGCAACTTTCACCTGCGCCCCGATCTGTGCAACGTGTCCACCGAACCCGGCGCCCATCTGCGCGACCCGGCCAAGCTGCTGCTGCCCCTGGGCCCCGAGGTTCTTCGCCGTGCTCCTCAGCAGCTCCCCGGCCTTTTCCCGCACGCTCGGGTCTGCGCCACCTCCCGCCCCCCCTCCGGTATCACCATCCGCATGCTCGGACCTTCGCCCGGCCCCACTAAACACACTGCCGTGCGCAAAGGGCCAGCACGCCACGTGGGACAAAGCCCTCGGCGTCAGCGAGGGCCCTGCCGTCGTGCAACGGAGGAGATGGGCCTTCTAGGGCAATACCGTTGATCAGCGCGCCGAAATTGTTGAGTTTGTTGGACCACCCGCTGGACAACTTGCCAAAAAAGTTGCCATCGTGTGACATGCTCTCGGGCGCTGGGCAGAAGGCGTCCGTGGAGCCGCCTGTGGATCTGCTGCAGGAGAGCGCGCTGGCGCCGAAGGGGCTCGTCCCAGAGGGCTCGACGAGGCCTTCAAGAGGTCGGTCTTTCGTAGGGCGGCGCCTCTCCTTGTCTTGGGCGTTGCAGCCTTCTCCCCGGTGCGTTAGCGTAGAAGCACGTGTACCGCAAGGCGTGGCAACCCGAGTGGCGCACGTCCTTCCGCAACGTATCCACGCCTGGCCGCCTGACCCGTTCCAGCGGCACCTCAACGAAGTGCACGAGCCCGACGAACACCCCTCGAGCCGGGTGGTCGATCGCTGTGCACGGGAAAACTCAGACCAACCAGCAGGCGGGTAAAAAAGCCAGCAGGAGGCCCATTGCCAACAACTTAGGTCATTCTGTCAGAAACTGTCATAGAGTTTGAGCAACGTCCAGCGGTTGACTCTTATCAGTGTGCCCCGGCTCAATCCTATGAGGCGCTCTGCAAGGCAGACGCTGAGATAATCCACGTGGCGTCCTCGACCCTGAGAGTACAGCTTCTGGCACGAGGCCTTGTGGCTGGTTACCTTGGGACGAATGCAGCCAGAAGGGCTCACAGTCTACCGAGGAAGCTGCGCGAGGGGGATCTGCCTGCAGCGGCTACCTGACGCAAAGAAAACATAAAATCCTTAGTTATTAACTGTGTGCCAGTTCAAACGATTGTAACCGTGGGGAGAAGGCGAGAGACGCGAACACGCAGACAGACGCGCTCTGCCGAACGGCTTCCGCTTCAACAAAGCACATGAGGTCTGGTACAGCGAGCATGAAGCTTCAGTCCTGAAACTTGTTATCGGAGCTTCCCAGACTCGAATATCGCGCTGCTGGCTTACGGATTGGCTCAATAGGTTGAGGAGGACATCGAATTCTTGAGAAGCGATAGGGCAACCAGTGTTCGGTGAGGAACTAAGGCTGAAAGGCAACAACAGCTCAAGAAAACAACAAGGAAAACATAAGCAGTGCAAGGAAGCCGGGAAAACTCTTTCAGCAGCGCTCAGGGTTGTTTGGAAGAGAGGTTGATGCGACCGGAAGATGCAAGGGGCCACAGTCGGTGGCAGCCGTGCTGTAGAGCATAAGTTGTTACTATTCGTGACTTGTTGCTATCAGTATTGTAGGCGGGAGGTTAAAGCTTAGGGTACATGGTTTCAAGGCTTTGGGCACGAGGTCACAAGGGTGATGCGCACGGTCGGCGTGAAACCCTATTCATACAGGTGCGTTGGAGCACGCGGCTTCAGCGGCGTAACAAGGATGGAGGGTTTTGCGGCTGGGCACACAGATTATCGCGTACTCACCGTACACCCAAAGTCAAATTTGCTTAGTCCAGTTTATTCATCGCGCGTCTCCGAAAACCTTCGAGGAGCGCCCGTAATCCTGCAAGGCATCCCAAATCGGCGTGCACCATAGGATCTTCGCTCAGATGGAATAAGCTGGGTGAGGCAAGCTGCATAAGCGTTTGCCTAGATATTCAGAAAACAAGAGAAAATCTAGGTGGTTGGGGACACACGCAAGATGGGAGCCAAGAGGACACGTCGATCGTCGCGTGATCGATATTCGCGATCAATCCGCCCTTACGGGAAATGGGTTATCAAGGCAGAGAAACATATATTTTGTCAATAGCTCGCGAACGATTGCGGTTGACCCTGAACACGCGAAACTCGGTGATTGAATTTTCAAACAGGGAGTAAACACCTGATTCTAGAGGTCTGAGGTTAAGAAAGAAAGACAACACTGTCACCCGGTACGTGAGGTATGTTTGGAAAGTTTTCCAGCGGAATAACACTGAAGTAAGCGGACCTGGAATAGCTCTGTGAAGGACACGCAGAAGCTCGGGATAACACGTGCTAAAGCACTGAAAATCAACTCGGTTAGCTTCAGAAGCACGTCCCGCGGTGCTTGCCCTCACAGTGGCGAATGATTGCTCGCTCCAACTGACGCTCCTGAATTTGGGACCTGCAGTGTTCAATGCGAAAATCGCTGAGCTAGAACTGTCGTGTGGTGCAGATCCAAAATTGGAAGATATTACTACACTATTAGTACCCTACAATCTAACAAAATGTTTCGCAGTTATTCTGATATCACAATCAGAAGCAGTCGAAAGTGAGGATCGTAACTGATGGTTTTCTGATCAGTGTAGTATGACAGGCAGTATGACTGTCATACGGAGCGGATCTGAAAACTGAGGTTTTCTGATGGGAAGGGTTTTCTAATCAGCTGCGGCTACATAGCCCAGCTTGCATGACACATATGACACATATGTGAATGGAACCCGGCCGGTGCAAGAGGAATTGCGGCTGCGAGCATTGGTTTTGGTGGTGTCCAAACTCGTTACAATTCCAGCATTGGAGGTGACTGCCACGCCCTGCCTGAACAGGTGGCGGTGGCGGAGGTGCTCCTGGAGCAGTAGGACGAGAAGCTGAAAAGGCGCCCCTGCCTAGGCCCTTGTTTCGCCCCTTGGCAGCCGCGGCTTGGGCAGCGTGAATCTTTTCAGCCTTAACTTCTTTCTCTGCTTTGCGCATTAACTTTTCGTCCTCTTCATCGTCAGCGTACGATTTACGCTCAAGTTTCTCGCAGATTTTCCAGCCCACTTCAGGGCCTTTGTCCGAAACCAAGGCCAAAATTTTAGCGCGTGCCTTGGCGCGTGCCACACCTTTTTCCGCAGTCTCAGACAAGAATTCTAAAGCAAGAGTGACAGTCTCAGGCAGCTCCACACCTTCCAATTCCTTCTTGGCGTCATTAAGCGCCAACTGTGACGCTGAGTGTGCCACGAAGTGGTGCTGGGTCTCCAAAAACTGTTTGCGGAGTCCCTTGTCCTTGCCATCATCGTTGCGAGTCAACTCAAGGCGATCGGACCCTGGAAGCTGAGTGAGATCTACTGCTGCCTCCCACGGACGCTTACGGTCTCCTGAGGCTACTTGTGACAGTCCTTTAAGCTCAGCAAGTCGGGCAGTCGCTCTCTCCATTTGTCGAATCAACTTCATTTGCGGTTGCGAGAGGTCCTCCCCATCTTGGAAAGCGGCAAAAGCGGTCGCGTACGCTGGCTGCGCTTGCAAATCATCAATTCGTCTTTGACACAAAATTGGGTCGGTGAACCACTCCATAATCAATATACGAATACTACTGAAAGTATGTGCGCACTGAAAAGCTTACGGTGTTACAGAACTGCAAAAACGGACACAAACTGCAAAAACGGACAATAAACTGCAAAAAGTTAAACAGTCGATGAAAGTCCACACAAGTCCACAGTAACACGGCAAGAGGCCCTCTCAGTCCGTAGCTGGCCTCTTATGCCTCCGACTGATCAGAAAACCTCAGTTTTCAGATCTGCTCCGGATGACAGTCATACTGCCTGTCATCCTACACTGATCAGAAAACCATCAGTTATACGCGCTGGAATTCTCACGTCGTTTCCGTCTCAATCCCGGAAAAATTCTGAACCAGCGTGACGGTCATATCGTCTCGCATCGTCTCGCGTGTCATCGTGAATTTAATTTCCAGGATTATTAAATCATCATCAATTTATCTTCCATCGATATCGCGGATACGATTGCCGTTGGCGTTGACTAGCTCGAGGATAAAGAGCTGCGCACCAACATTTACTGCTCATAATTTTCTCAACGGTCCTTCGCTTCGCCTCATGGGCGGAATGATGTCGTGGCTGCTGTGTTATGCGCAGGGATTTCGGAAGTGTTTGGCTGCTTCTAATTTTCAGTTTACTTATGCATATGTGCCAACTCACGATACTCATTTTGTGCAGCTTGTGTCGCAGGTTTTCCGATGGCGAGGAGGGGCGCGCTTTCTTGTGGTGTGGAAGTCTAGGGCACCCTAGCTTGGGATCACACCCAACCACATCGGACCCACCTTGTTCTCACGTTTTATTCAACTTACTTTGAATATGCATACAAAGTTTGAGGAGCATCGAGGTGTGATAAGTTAGAGACTGATTTATCTTTTTGGGTTTATGGCGTCATCGCGACCTCTTGGGGTGTGGAAGTCAAGGTTGAGCATGCCAACCTTGCTTGGGTTCGAACCCAACCACATCGAAGTCCTCTGTGTTAGCGCACGAAACTTCGCACTAAATTTGCTGAGAGTAATATTAGTTCACCATCTTGCGCGCAAGGATTGTCGTCAAGTATGCACGAGAAGGTCACTTCATGACAAAGAGCTTTTTGGGTTTGGGTTTTCATGTACCCAAGCCAACAAATGCCAAACAGTCAAGGTCTTCCCGTGCTTCCTAGCAAACGAAACTACGCTGATATTTTGCCAAGATATATATCTTCAAGTTCCCTAAAGCACAAGGACTGAGATACATTGTTTGCGAAACAAACAGTTTATTTCCTTGGCAGATTTATTGGGTTTGGGCTCGAATGGACCCAAACCCAATATATTCCAAACAGCCAAGGGCTTCCCGTGCGTTCTAGCGCACGAGACTTTCCACAAATATTGTCGAGATATATACATTTAAGTTCCCTGAAGCTCAAGGACTGGCATACACCGTGCCCGAAACGAAGAGTTTATTTCTTTGGCAGATTTATTGGGTTTGGGCTCGAATGGACCCAAACCCAATACATGCCAAACAGCCAAGGGCTTCCCGTGCGTTCTAGCGCACGAGACTTTCCACAAATATTGCTAAGATATTTTAGTTCCCTGAAGCACAAGGACTCAGACTTCGATGTGGTTGGGTTCGAACCCAAGCAAGGTTGGCATGCTCAACCTTGACTTCCACATCCCAAGAGGTCGCGATGGCGCCACAAACCCAAAAAGATAAATCGGTCTAAAACTTATCAAACCTCGATGCTCCTCAAAGTTTGTATGCATATGCAAGGTGAGTAGATTAAAATATGAAAACAAAGTAAGTCCGATGTGGTTGGTTATCATCCCAAGCTAGGTTGCCCTAGACTTCCACATCTCAAAAAGGTGCGTCCCTCCTCGCCATCGGAAAACCTGCGACACAAGCTGCACACACCGAATACCGTGAGTTCGCATGTATGCAATAAACGAATTGAAAAATAAAAACAGCCAAACACTTCCGCAATCCCTGCACATAACACAGCAGTCACAGTGAACACCGTTCCGGCCATGAGGCGAAGGAACGTTGAGAAAATTATGAGCAGTAAATGTCGCAGCGAGCGCTTTATGGTTGAGCTAGTCAACGCCAGCGCCAACGGTAATCGTATCCGCGATATCGATGGAAGATAAATTGATTATCTGTTTTAATAATCCTGGAAATTGAATTCACGATGACACGCGAGACGATGCAAGACGATATGACCGTCACGCTGGTTCAGAATTTTTTCGGGATTGAGACGGAAACGACGTGTGAATTCCAGCGCGTATAACCCTTCCCTTTTCTGATCAGTCGGAGGCCTAAGAGGCCAGCTTCGGTACTGAGAAGGCTTCTTGCCGTGTTACTGTGAGTGTGTGGACTTTAACACCGTAAGTTTTTCAGTGTATATATATTTTCAGTAGTATATCGTATATTGCTGGAGTTGACATTCAGTCCGAGCTCAGTCATCAGAGTTGTCATCACCGACCCGTCATGACCGCAGTCATCACCGACTCGACCTGACCGCTGTCATCACCGATACGGCTCGACACCTCTGACCACTTCACTGACCTGATTGTCATCTCCTCTGATCGAGTTCGGTTGTCACATGAGACAGAGCACACTAGCTCATTTCGCATCACACTCAGCATACTAGAACTATATATATTATATCTGTCAGGGTTATGACCGATGACATATGTGTCATACATGTCATACGTGTCATACCATGTCATGTCATGTCATATATTATTATGACAGTCGACAGTATGGTCAATCATGACTGTACAGGTCGAGTCGCGTCATACATTTATGACAGTCGTCAGTACGGTCGACTATGACATGTACAGTCGTACCATTTGTCATTCACTCACCTTGAGTGACACCTGTCATTGAGAGGCCAGGTTTTGGCATCGAGATGACAAAGCAAGATGAAGTCTTGAAGAACCAAAAGTGTTCGGAGAAAACTCATCTTCGCTTCTAGCATGTTCTGAACAAGCATGCGAGTATCATATGGCTTATTCGTTCAGCCGATACTGATTGTTCAACCAATGCCTTGGGTTCACAACCCAATTGTGGTGGCATCTATGAGATGCGGGGCATTGCGTAAAATGAGGTAGCGTTGGGCTACTGCAGTCACTTCTGAAGAAGCACTGCACTCATATCCACACAGACGCTGCGTGAGCTATTAACGTTCCATAATAGCCTCGCTATATATCATATATCATATCGCTTCCAAGCGAACCCTTAAGAGTGGTATTCTAATCGTCCACGCGACGAACGAGAACCTAAGTGTGCAGTGCAGCAAATAGAGATATATTGTATTTTGTGTGTGCAACAGGTTCGCGGATCGCATATACATACAGGCGCTCGCAGTCGCACATATAAGACATATATCGCATAAATACACTCGCTGCGGAATAAACAGCGGACGAAGTGCGCGGAAGATACCGTCGCTAACACTTACGCTCGCATAATCACCGTCAGAGTATAACAGCGCGAAGAGGTATGCATACAGCATACAAATCGCATACATACGCTGCTATCATTCGCAAAATTGCACGATATGCGACATACTGACGCGCAGATGAACAAATCGTCATTAGTGTATGTTCCGTACGCGAAATGGCATTCATATCATATGCCATGCATACCTGCGACAGAGATATGTTCACTATTTGCAGCGCGCACATCAGCGACTTTGATAAATCGCTACTCGCACTAATTTTCAGTGCAGTATACGCATCAAAATCTCGTCATTTCAAATGGTTGCAAAAATCACTCGTCTACGCGCGCATGATGATTTTGCTTGACAGGATATACATACACCTGCTAGATTCATCATGAACAGATGACGCGCGATGATGGTATACATATATGCAGCATGCTACTTAAAATCTGTGATGCTTGCACATAAGAGATGATGTTTATCCATTCACTGGCAGATTTACATACAAGTTTGCAATCAAATGGGTGTGCATCATATGCTGTGTGTGTAGCCACACACACACACACATATAAGTAGATGAAATCAGATAAATATGGACGCTGTGCAATCACATGTCTGTGTACTATATGTTGTGTGTGTAGCCATATCACACACACACACACGCACACTTGCAGCATATACTATCCATCTCATGCAGCGAGATGTACCATGCATTATTATACTATGCAACTATACCATGCAGCAGATTCCAATGTTCTGATGACCACACAAATACTTATGATCATCAGCATTATACTTATCAGCAGCACAGTGATCTGTGCACAACATGTGTGTGCAGATCAGCACACACACATATACACTCATTTCACTTACAGCAATCATTAATACACAGTGCATATACTTCTATATCATGCACACATTTTATTCTGAATGATTGCAATGTTGTAAATGTTACATACTTTATTATATTGAACAGCTTGATCACGATAACAGCTGTATTAAATAGAGCATAAGCATATTGCAGTGAATGCTAAACTATATTAGAATCCATGTTGCAAAGGGTGCATGACAGTAATCATAACACCATAATTAGTTTGTCGTGCCCTGGTGGAGCCGAGATGCTCTCCAGGTAACACGTACATTCTATGGTGGATTACTTGAAGGAATGCTCACCTGAGCTTCATGTGAAATTTATCAGCAACTCATATCGTAATGAGATTATCATGGAATTACAACAAATCCCTAAACTATATATATCATGTTAGATATAATCAGTACGTGATATGCTGACAATCTGCATGATAAGCTGTTAGGATATTGTGATATCCATAAAGATCTTGCAAAGTGTGTGTAAGTAAACACACACACACACACAAGTACTAATCAGCAGTACTATACACTGCACAAACACTAGCATTCATTATGTTGATAATACACTGACTCCAAGTGTAATGATCAAGTATTGTATCAATACATAATACATAGATCCCACTTCCAAACACATGTGCGTGGAAGTGTCAGCGATGGCGATACATAAGGGAACAGGATCAAACAACATGCTGAAGGGCTGGATGGAGATATCTCCAGACCCGAAGGCAGTATACAGTGCTCAAATAACAGCTGGTCACTGTTGAGCATTGTCCATGCGTCTCACTCACATATCATCGCTGGAGCAACATCAATATCTACATTGCATTCTGACAGTTGATACAGATGATCACTTCACATGCATGTACCAACTCAGATCAGCAACCATACATGAATTGACAAAAGGTGGTTGTGGACGTACATACACACAAACATTGTGTTGTGTAAAAACTGCTTAGATTACATCTAGCAGTGTCCAGATGTATTTGAACACAGAAATATCACTTGATATACTCGTTGTATACATCCAAATATATCTTAGGATCTGACACAACTGTGAATTCATTTACAGTTGATATATCTTAAATATCACCAGAGAGTGCATTTGCCTCCATGGGTTTAAATCCGGTAAAACCCAGAAATGTGATCAACCACAGATGTTGATATACAGTATAATTCACTTTTATGCCATGAAATTTGTCATGTGCAAAGGAAAAGTGATTTATAGTGCTTCTGTACTTTGCAGTCCACACACACACAGAGATATGTATATATATATATATATATAGCCAAAAACGGCCAAAATAGGTAAAATCCGTTTGCGATAGATTTGAAAATTGAAAATCGGACCCTATTTTATTTGATAATATGATTTTATACCTATTGAGGTATGAGAAAATCATAATGACACATGTCATATCTCGTGTAACACCCTAGATATTAGGTGTGTAATATATAGGGGTAAACATATTGGCTGTAACACTAAATCGGTCAAAATGCTGTACGTGTAATCTTTTGCAAATTCGGGATTGATTTTTTTGCTATAATGGATATTTATCTATCAAATAACAATCCCTGAAAGACATAACACGTGTAACACCCTGTAACACCCTAATATTTGAATGTGTGTGTGAGGGGTATAACGTACCCTCTGAAAATCACCTAACATTCACTTAGGTATTGAATGCAGTTTTACTTAAAAATCTTGGCAAAATCGTTATACTGCTTATTTTTTACCTATATTAGGGTTACTGATATCAAGTAACACCCTAAACACTGTATTGGGTAATAGGGCCACTGTAACCACACATGCCCTAAAATGCCGCCATTATTTGGAAAAACTTCGTTTTTTTGGCATTATTATATCATGCTAAATCATTATAGACATGATAAAACTGTCGGGCAACAACCCAAGGACTGTTGGGCAACAACCCTAAAACTGTAACAGATAGCTTCCTATAAGGATTGCATGCTATAAGCTATAAGCTATAAGCTATGAGGTATATAGGCAACTGACTGCCTATGTGTTCACACTTCCTCGAGAGGGGAAGAAGGTGGATAGGATTCACACATATCCATTTCATATTCCGATCTGGTGATTTCTGATAGATTGCTTTTGATAAATCACTGCATCCACAAGTACCGTTGAAATCTGTACAACGTTAAATCCACCATCACTAATAAAATGTAAACTCGGATGGGAAACTATATTCCAATGACTATAAGTTGACTTTTGTTCAGCATTTACATTCTCGAGTAAGTTTGGAATGCTGAATATATACATAACATATAACCTGATACCATGCTTAATTGCATTTCCTGGATCAGAAGATGATAGTTATATAATGTATATATATATATATATATCCCACCAGATATACTTTGGCACTATAGCTGTATATAAGAGTGGGAAGGACAAGTGCATCGCTGTAAAACTGGTTGATATAGTCCCAGTGCTGAAGGCAGAAATTGGCACCCGAATAACAGCTGATAACTGTTGGTGACCACCATGCAAGACCTTCCAAGCGTAATTCCTTTGTCCTGAGATGCAAGTGAATTGTTCATAATATGTTGACATCGCATAAAAGCATTCTGATAAAAACCCTATATATTCATATGAGCCGTCATCACTACAATGACATGGGTTTTTTAATCGTCGAAATGAGTATAACTCCGATGAATTCATTAGTACAGAATAAGCTGTTGAGATTATTCCTCCGGCTGGATTGCAATCATTCACAATCCCTGTACATTCCGGTGACAAAATATTGCCCTGGACTGATCACCACATTTGGTATAATCTGTGATATATAAATCACCAGAGAAAGCATTGCAATCAGCACAATGCTGTCTAGACTCATAAAGATGAGTAACAGATATTCTCAGATGTAATAAATAGAGGCACAATGTGACCTACGCTAAAATCGCGTATGCTCGGGCACTGTATTGTGACCTGCGCTAAGATCGTGTATGCATGGACACAACATGACTCGTACCAATGACGTGGACATATTTTATGCCACGACATCACATCTGAAATCAATAAATCACTCAGAGAGAAGGTGTTGACATCAGTATAGCACCATTATACATATAGTCATGAGGATTTTAAAGAAGACATAGTCTCTCCGATATTGACAAACATGGTACATATATATATATATATATATCCATGCTCTCTGATCATATATTGACATCCCACAGCATACGATAATGGTAATAGCAAACCACTTCGCTGCTGGAGGGTAGTGTTGTATTTTATACAGCACATGCATGGGCACTATATGACCCACGCTGATGACGTGAATTCGGGCTGCATCCCAAGAACTGCAATGCACCTTCGGTGCAATAAGGGGCTGCATCCCGAGAACTGCTATCCAGCTTCATAGTAAGCTATCACGTCATCACATAGAGGTCGGACCTCTGTTGTATTTAAACGGCGCTTGACAACCGCCTAGCAATACACTTCCTTGAGGGGGGAAGATGATAAGCTAGAAATACAACTAAAAACCAAATAAATAATAAAGACAAATAATAAAACAAATATAAGTTGCATCATTGTTTTTTGCTTTGGTAAGCCTGACTATATACAGTCAAACCATGCAGAACTCCATGAAGTTGACACACATAAGTATCAAACATTTCTAAGGTCATCAGCCATGACACATATATGAGCTTGATTTTGAAGACCTAGACATTATATACATCCAGTCTAGCATGTATCCAGACTAGAATTGTATATTGACGGTGCAAGCACTATTGCCTCTGCCACCTATGATCATTGAAAGAAGCAACCATTCTTGATATTTCATACATATCATCTGATTGTATCATTAAAGGTGTCAAGAGTACTCAATGCAATATGCAGGCTACAGCCTGAGTACAACATCTAAAAAAGTCAAAGCCACTGAGCTGACCAATGCAGCATAAATGCTAGCTATCTTGAAGGCTATACAATAAGCCTATTCCCCTTTTGTCTTGGTATGTATCCGTGTATTGGCATCTCTTTGAGGTAATTATGCCTACTGAATGAGCCATACCAACCATCTTGTCTTCATTGATCATTACATATCTGATCATATCGCCATTGAGCAATGCCTATTCTGTGAGATTATATATCACGAGGCATTTCATTAGTGCACAATAAACAATTGAAGTGCAACAAAGATCATCAGCTCTGCATCATACCAAAAGGTTGAGTTGTTGTCAATTGAATTTTTTAAGACACCATTTCTCAGAGGTCTATTCATCATAAAAGACAGAGTCTGTGCAATCATGGCTATTCAGCCTCAGACATAGCTGCATAGCTATATAGCTTATGACCCAGCCGTTGTTGAGCAGCCTCCACGCTATATGGCTGAAAAATGGCAAGTAATCTCTTCGGTCATTCTTGGGCATAGAGCACTCTAGCACAGCCAATCCAGGATGTTTATCCCAAAATTCTCTACGAATTATTCATATCTTCTATGTGTCATATGAAACAACCAATATACCATCCTATAATGAAAGTCATCTCCTTCAGTGGTGATTTTGCATAATAACTTTCTTGCTGTTTATTTTCTTCTCATGCTGCAGGTCTGCTGCATCCCTGTGTGATTCGTCCTAGATGAAAGAACAAGACAAGTTGAAGCCAGTTTTGCTTTTGGATGAAGAAAGCTCAGAAGAAGAAGTTACCAGCAAGTTTCGTAGCCGGTACAACGTTCCGGATGAAAAAGTAGCAAAGAGGCGCTTGCAGAATAAGAAAAACGCTGAGCGCGATGCTAAAAGACGTAAGAAACAATGTCCAGAGTGGATGTTGGACAGTCAATGGTAGCTTTAGCTAGAAAAATACATTAGATTCAGATTCTGAACATTTAGTGGACTTGAATGCACTCAAATTCGTACTAAGTTGCAATTGTCCAAAGTTTTATTCTGACATCACTATTTATTTGTGGAATAGCATACAATGGTATAAGCCATCCACATATAGATTGACATCATATTTGTAATTTCATAACATTTTGGCACATAAGACAAGCATGCTTCATTAAGGAATGAAAACTCTTTCAAAGTTCATTCTGGAATATTTAGAAATTTGTTGCCTCATCCATTAGGCCACGAAGTCTTGGTAAACCCGCAATCTGTATACGGTTTCCAAGCGCAGTTCATCCTCATTCTGAAAAGTGACAGAAATTTTATAGTCATAAAACAAGTCACAATTCTATCGGATTGAAATGACACATTCATCATTCATACTTCTTTATCATAACAAGTCTCTGAATAGTGTCTGCCCAAAAATAAATGGGCACCATTGAGATAAGTGATCATGTGCTGAAGAATATACACATATCACTAGGCAATGCCATGTTCTATTCATAATGAAATGACATGTCAGCCATCCATCAACTACGAAAATACAACTCGTAGTAAGTTGTTGTCATTACGGACACTTCTTGATTGACTCTCCATTAGCTTCGATACCAAAGTTAAACTTCGGTAACTCTCCATCACTGATTTCTTTGTTCATCATGACAATCATTTTCCAGAACATTGTCTAAGTTGGGCACACTATAGTGACCCTGAATTGACAAATGTATGTGGGCTGCAACCCAACAACTGCATTTGACATCATCTGGCATTTGCCACATTCAAAAACGTCAGGCATATTGCCAATATGACGTAGAGAGAATCAATGTTCAGATTGACATTGTTGCCTTTAAAGCATTCGATAAGATCTCAGTCTTATTCACATAACATAATGATTGAATAACATCCTCCATCACCATCTGATTGGTTTGATACATCTCTTTTTGCAAGGGGAAGGAAGAGTATAGATTCATTCATTTTCATACAGCTGCCACACCTTACATCATTGTGATTTTGCTTGGAAAATTAAAGATCCTATCAAAAGTTCCAGCATCTGTGTATAGCAGCTATAAAGTTGATGACACGGTACATCATGCCGATTGAAACATCAAATGAAGTCTTATTTGACTTGCTGACACATAAAGTTCATTATGAAGAAATCATAGATGCATATTTCTCCGGCTCTATCATTGTAGGGGCACTTACATTGGAGAACGATGGTTTTTCAAATGTGAATAAGCTATATTGTAAGCTTAAGACCATCACTTTGACGTCAACAGCCTGAGATGCTGATTGTCGAAATTCAAGAGTTGAAGGATTCATTGAATCAACCTTGATACATGTGTTTTGATTCATAAATTGTTGATCCATGATTTCCAAATCTAGAGAAGCTGGCACACAAGTTGTTGCCAATGTCTTCAGGAAAGCATTTGAGCAAAGGATTGCCAGTTGTGCCATTAGGCATCGAATTCCATGAACAGCAAAGCCGAGTGAGTAAATCCGCCACTCTAGCTATTTGCCCGTCATTCCTTCCAGGTTCATGACAAGAGACAATTCATCAAAGTCATACACCAATGCATAAATCACATGCATGGTTGCACAGTTTGTATCCGAATGCCATTCCATCAAGGTTAAGCATCTTGACAGTAATTCTGGCCAACCAAAAGCCTTCCTGTCTTCGGATATCTTGAGCATTCTCATTTCCAGTTCCATTATGGACTAGGAAGCATCATGACTGTGCCTCGCCAGGACACTAATCCTCAAAGCCGCACACTTGAGGCGAGCCTTATGAGACAGTGACCTTTGGCTTGTGGGGCGTCAACCCCTTATCAAATCCTGAACACTTGTTAACACCTGATAAATTTATCATGATGCAACTTAAGTGGGATTATAAGTTCCACATAATCATATTGTTTACGTATGCTGAAGGCATAACTGCCGCATATGATCACAATAGGTCGCAGCTTCTATAACATTGTGGCTTCTGAGTCAAAAGCTGATAGCTGATGACTTTTGCCAATAAATTGCCGACCTAATAATAATCAGGCCGTGGAAACATGTACCCAAGAGGTTTTCGTCCATCGGTCACATGTATAAATATATCAGGGCTGCATCCCAAGAACTGCAGGGCTGCATCCCAAGAACTGCGATGCATCTTCGGTGCAATGGGCTGCAACCCGAGAACTGCAGGGTTATATCCCTAACATTTTTACCCTGCATTAAATTGATATGACAGGAGCAGGAATTGATCCTTCCTTGCTAAGGTGTAGTGAGCCTTGTATAAATCATACCCTTACACAGATACGCATATGCGGGTACCAATATCTGTGAAAAAACTGCTAAATGCTACCTTTGCCAAAACCGTGGTTTGTCATCGGATTCTTGGCCAGTCATCCGAAGCTACCGGAGATATCGACTGAGGTAGACGGAGTTGTGATCCTAAGTTGTGCTTGTCAAACATAACTAAATAAATTTCACATTAGTACGTGGCGAATCCATTCTCACTCATCGCGATAGATGTTCGTCAAAGCGTGCGTACTGGACAAAAATATTGAGGAGTTGAGCAGACCGGTTAAGGATTATAAGTCCAATTCCGTTAAGCAGGGCCGCTCCGTTTGCATTAAAACAAGCCCCTTTGTGCGTTTATTATCGAAATCGGGCTCCCCATCACCGCCTAGGATCCTCCAAAGTAGCTTAAGGAGGGGAGGAAGAGTTGGGTGCACTATATTAGGCCGAGAATCGTTCGAATATAATTCGTTATAATCGTGGGATCATCGATCGCGCAAAGGCGACGACGGCTAGCGCAAATAATCCGTAACGTAGACTTCGGATGCTTTGAATCGTCTAGCACATACATGATAACGTGTGGATCAATCGGTAATCCAGCGTAGGATTGTATCGCGAAAACGCTCTTCATTGAACCTTGGAACGTCACTCAACGATACGATTTCCGGAAAGGTGGGCTACATCCTAAGGACTGTATGGCTAAATGCCTAAGGTGAGGGACTAAAGTGGACTCAGTTCCCCCCAATAACCAAAAAACACCATGAGGGACGCCTCAAATCGGTGTATGAAGACTGGTACCAGCAAGAAGCGACAACAACAAAGACATTAAAGACATATACAAAGGTATGCCCGTTGTGAGGTCACAACTCTCTTAAGAGGGGAGATCTGTCAGGGTTATGACCGATGACATATGTGTCATACATGTCATACGTGTCATACATGTCATCCATGTCATGTCATATATTATTATGACAGTCGGTCATGTCATATATTATTATGACAGTCGACAGTATGGTCGATCATGACTGTACAGGTCGAGTCGCGTCATACATTTATGACAGTCGTCAGTACGGTCGACTATGACATGTACAGTCGTACCATTTGTCATTCACTCACCTTGAGTGACACCTGTCATTGAGAGGCCAGGTTGTGGCATCGAGATGACAAAGCAAGATGAAGTCTTGAAGAACCAAAAGTGTTCGGAGAAAACTCATCTTCGCTTCTAGCATGTTCTGAACAAGCATGCGAGTATCATATGGCTTATTCGTTCAGCCGATACTGATTGTTCAACCAATGCCTTGGGTTCACAACCCAATTGTGGTGGCATCTATGAGATGCGGGGCATTGCGTAAAATGAGGTAGCGTTTGGCTACAGCAGTCACTTCTGAAGAAGCACTGCACTCATATCCACACAGACGCTGCGTGAGCTATTAACGTTCCATAATAGCCTCGCTATATATCATATATCATATCGCTTCCAAGCGAACCCTTAAGAATATCTTCTGTATGTTGAGAGAGATTCTGAGTGCGAAACCCTGAGCGTTGCAGTGCTTCCTGTTTGACCTGTCTGTTTTCTGACCGGGTCTTCTCGCAGGTTTGGCACCACCACCGACCTAAGGCTAGGAGCCGATTATGGTCGGCTAAACGCTTAGGGAAGCGCCAAGGGGGCGCGCCAAGTAGGGATCATGGAAGTAAAGTAGGCAAGTAGTGGTGAGTGAGAGGAATCGTACGTTCCGGTTCAGCGTTTAAATTAACTAGGAACATCCTGGGACGGCCTGATCAACCGTAGGGACCCTGGTAAACTCGCGTGAGTACCCTTCAAAAACGCGAGACTGAACGACAAGCTCCTCCACGCCATCGCCACTAACTGCTAACTGTGTTGTTTTTGCATCACAGGCTTTCTTCCCTCTTCTCTTTTTGGCACCCTCTTGGTGCTCCTGTTGTGAATTTTGATTGCTTGATTGCTTGTTATTCCCTGCTAGGGATTGCTAGTGTGTACCTTGCTTATAGTTGTATCTTCTTTATTTTTTTTAGCATGTCTTCCACGCCGTACGCCACACCGCCGGTACTGCCGAGACGTTTGCTGACACACACCCCAGGGGCGAGAAAACGTCAGCTGAGATTTGGTGCTTTAAATGGCACGCCCACGCCAGCAAATGCTCCGGACACATCAGAATTAACCGTCTGCAACAATCTAGCGTGGGAGCTTTTGCGCAAGCCGGCGGAGTTCGATGCATTGCTCAGTGTCATCAAGGGGAAATGTGTTGAGCCTGGAGAGTCTGCGAAAACCTGGAAGTTCACTAGCAACGAGAAAAATGCTCGTATGCTCTTGGACATCCTGGTTGAGCAACTCGATTCCAGTCCATACGGACAATCCCTATGCGGAGAATGTCACTGGCATCCTGTCCCGTATGATCCGGTCCATCCTTACAGCTTCTGGACTCGACCTCAGCTACTGGCCGCTTGCGGCTAAGCATGGTGCCTTGTTGTGGTCCATTACACCACACAAGGAAGTGGTGACTACTCCTATCCACACTATGACAGGTCATCACTTTCAGTACCGTCGTCTCCGTGCATTTGGTGCACACTGCTATGTGGTTATGGACAGTCAGCAGAGGAACAGCAGACAGCCAGGCATCTCATCAAAGCTTCAGAACAGATCATGGGCAGGCCGTATGGTTGGTATCTCTATGATGGGCTCGAATGCCTACAAAATCCTAGATACCACCGACGGCACAGTACACCTTGTGGGCAAGCCACACTGGATACCTACTTATGAGCACCTGGGCAGATCTATGTCAGCATTTCCAGACACCAGGGCAGCTGACAGACAGGTTGATGCTACCTTTATCAGGCCATCTCCCTTCTCAGAGACACTCGACTGTACCTATGCCAGCATCATCGGGATCAGCTCATACTACTGCACTTCCGACCGACAGTCTTACGGCTGTATGCTTCTCTCTGTTCCGTCGAGGGACAATACCTGGACTGACGTGGTACATTATGTCAAGTCCACACCCGACGGTACACACTACAGACACCTGCTGGTGTATGTCGCACACTATAGGAAGACCGTCTCGGTCAATGAGCACTATCCGATCTGGACAGTTGTCAGAGCCCGAGAGAGCCGCAGGCACCCATCATATGGCGCTATCATTATCTCCACCGATAGAGGCAGCAGCACACCTTATGGTGTAATATTTGAGCCTACTCCCGAGTCTACCTATGGTTGGCATATGAACCTTCCTGCTACCCTCGTCAGCTTTCCGTCCACCCATGCCGCCGCCTTCCTTCCCTTCTCCGATGATCCCAGCAGAGATGTCCGCCCCGAGTACATTCCACAGCAGTACACCTCAGCTGACAGCTTCACCAGATCAGGACCCAGAGAGTTGGTGGTGCACATGTTCAATATTTCTGCACCCCAGCTCAAACCAGTCCACGGTGTCAAGCAGGCACTTTCCACCCCAGAAGCAGTTCAGTGGCAGGAGGCTATGGATGCCGAAGTGGCTGGTCTGGCCGCCGACGATAAAATGGTCCCGGGGCACCTTCCCTCGGGTACCAAAGGCCTGACCACTCTCTTTGTGTTTTCCAGACCCTTCAAACCAGACCCCTCAGCACCATCCGGCACACGGCAGATCTTCAAAACCAGACTGTGTGCTAATGGTAAGCAGACATACGGCTACCTTCCGTGGGAGACCACCTGTACCACACCTCAGCTTTATGCCTTCAGACTGGCCTTCATCTTCGGCAGCATCTTCAGTCTGAAGATGAGCCACTTCGATGTCTCCCAGGCCTTTATGAATGCTAAGCTGGATGTTCCAGTATGGGTATCATTTCTAGGTGGTTACACCTATCAGGGGTTCGGTGGTGCTTTACTGTACTATGCACTGTATGGCCTTAAGGTGGCCGGTGCTTCCTGGCAGAGACTGGTTAAGATATTCATGCTCAGCTTTATGTTCGGCGATGTGACATTCAGACAGTCCTCTCATGATGACTGCATATATTTCATCTACACTGATTTGGTCAAGGCCATGTGTGTTGTCTATGTGGATGACTTCATTCTGGTTGCCAGTACAGAGCTTGAGGATGCCTTTTGGGCAGCATTCAGAGCCAGGTTTCTGGCTAAGCATCTCGGAGAGGTCACCTCGGTTCTCCAGATGCGGGTCAGGCAGGATCAGCTTGGTATCTACCTTTGCCAGTCCAGACAGATCAAGGACTTGATGGCCAACAACAACATCACAGCTCATTCCTACAGGACTCCTATGGACCCGAAGCTCAACATCAAGAAACCAGCAGATCCAGACCTGTCCCTTGTCCCCAGCTACAGATCCATCCTCGGCTCACTGCTATGGCTGGCCCGTGGCTCACGACCTGATTGCTACTATCCTGTAATCTATCTGGCTCAGTTTGTATCATGCCCTTCTGAGGAGTCCATGAAGGCTCTTATCAGAATTGCGCAGTATATGGACAGCACGGCTCACTATTCTCTGGCATTCTACTATCCCGAGACTCCGGTCAAGGTCATCACCATGTTCTGTTATTCAGATGCTGACCTGGCCAGGGACTTAGAGAATGATGCCCGGTCCTATTCTGGCTCCGTGATATTTCTGGCTGGTATGATCTTGCAGTGGCACTCAGGGAGGCAGACCATTACTGAGGTCTCCTCCACGGGATCAGAGTATGTTGCAGCCAGTACGGCAGCTCAGCGGTTGGTGTCACTGATGTTTATGCTCACTGAGATATTTGGTTCTATTACTCACCGTATTGATACTCAGCAGCCCCTTGATTCCGATCTTGACCACGCTATTCAGTACCTTGACAGAGCAGCTACAGACATTCACTTTGACATGCCTTCCCTCCAGACATCCTCAGTGCTCAGGCGTCTGCTTGAAAAACAAAACAAGCCAGCAGACGGCCTGACCTCAGTTCGCCCAAACTCTCCTACAATTCCTGATGAGCTCAGTACAGATGAAATCAATCCCCTCAGATTCCAGAACAACCGAAACAGAGAGTATATCAGTACAGCTTCAGCTCAGCCCCGCCTGGAGTTACCTATTCCTCTACTGCTGGATAATGATGCATGCAGATCTATTGTTGAGCATCACCTCCTCTCCGAGAAGGTGAAGCATGTGATTATCAGATTTCATGTTCTCCGAGACTTTGTCAGATTGAACTGGATTCGGTGTGCCAGAGTCCCATCACCTCGGAACCTGGCAGACCCTTATACAAAACCAGTTCCTCCAGTCAAGGACATGCAGCCCTACTTCATCCAGATGTTCCAGCAATATATGGCCATGGGCAAGGCTCAGGCTGCAGTTACTCAGAAATAATTTACTGGTACTCAGAAAGCAGCAGCATGATCTGACTGTGAGTACCTTGTTTTCCTGCTTTCCTGTTTTGGGTTGTTTGTGTAGCTGACTGTGCTTTGCAGGTACTGGCTTATATTCAAACTTACTTGTGGCTGGTTACTTTATGTTAGTTACTGTTTCCTTAGAATCTGAATCACTGTACTAGATAGAAAATGATATGGCACTCATTAATGCATTTGTGTATATGGATACATTGATATTCCGAGCTCACTCTATGATATTAGCTGCACTGCATAGTCACCGTATCACTACAGTGTCTGTTCCGACCGTAAGAGCCACCGCTGCTGTCAGTCATGATCTCTTCCTTCATTCTCCCTCTGCAGTAAGTCTTACCGGTGACGGGCGGATTTGGACCTGCTTCGGCACTTCTTATCCTACCCCTGACGAAGCACCCCGGATAGCTTGCAGCCACGGTGTGTGGACCTCTAGAGACATGACACGTCACTATTCCCCCGACAGCAGGGTGGCACCAGGAACAGATTACTGACCGTGTCAGGACGTTAGGTCTACGGACCAGCTTTTCGGGGTTTTCAGCCCTGACACGGAGTGACTGCAGTTCCACCATTTTCATCATCTTTCTGGATTTTGGTTCTGGCACGGGATTAGTGGCATGTATCTTGGTTTGATTGGTTATTGGTCTGACCACCTCACTCGAGGTGGTGTGCTGGAGTTGACATTCAGTCCGAGCTCAGTCATCAGAGTTGTCATCACCGACCCGTCATGACCGCAGTCATCACCGACTCGACCTGACCGCTGTCATCACCGATACGGCTCGACACCTCTGACTACTTCACTGACCTGATTGTCATCTCCTCTGATCGAGTTCGGTTGTCACATGAGACAGAGCACACTAGCTCATTTCGCATCACACTCAGCATACTAGAACTATATATATTATATCTTCTGTATGTTGAGAGAGATTCTGAGTGCGAAACCCTGAGCGTTGCAGTGCTTCCTGTTTGACCTGTCTGTTTTCTGACTGGGTCTTCTCGCATATATTGATTATGGAGTGGTACACCGATCCGATTTTTGTGCCAGAGGCGTATTGATGATTTGCACGCGCAGCCGGCGTAAGCGAACGCCTTTGCTGCGTTTCAGGATGGCGAGGACCTTACGCAACCGCAACAGAAGTTGATGAGACAGATGGAGAGGGCGACAGCACGCCTTGCTGAGCTCAAGGGGCTTTCTCAGGTGGCTTCTGGTGACCGTAAGCGTCCGTGGGAAGCCGCACTTGACCTCTCACAGCTTCCAGGGTCCGATCGCCTCGAGTTGACACGCAACGATGATGGAAAAGACAAGGGACTCCGCAAGCAATTTCTCGAGACCTAACACCACTTCGTGGCGCACTCTGCGTCACAGTTGGCGCTTGTTGATGCCAAGAAGGAATTAGAAGGTGTGGAGCTTCCTGAATCCGTCACTCTTGCGTTGGAATTTCTGTCAGACACTGCGGAGAAAGGAATTGCGCGCGCCAAAGCTCGCGCGAAGATCTTGGCGTTGGTTTCAGACAAGGGGCCAGAGGTTGGCTGGAAGATCTGCGAGAAGTTAGAACGTAAGTCCTACGCTGAGGATGAGGAAGATGAGAAGTTAATACGAAAAGCTGAGAAAGAGGTGAAGGCTGAGAAGCTTCACGCTGCGCAAGCCGCGGCTGCCAAGGGGCGAACTAAGGGCCTAGGCAGAGGTGCCTTCGCTGCGACTCGTCCTGCTGCTCCTGGGGCGCCTCCGCCACCACCGCCTGGTCAAGCAGGACGTGGCAGCCAGCTCCAATGCTGGAATTGTAACGAGTGGGGTCACCACCAAAACCAATGCTCGCAGCCGCGCTCAGCCGGCAGAGGCCGTGCTGGCGGAGGCACGGACCGTGTTTGAATTGTGAGAATGTAGCGTCACGATGGCGAGAACAATGTGCTTTGCGGAATGCTTAGCGGTTGTGGTGGAATGCCCAACCATAATGTAACTCTTGGGGACGAAACCCTAAATTGTAATGAACTTTTAGCCTGCGGGTTGTTGTTTGCCTTGTGTTTCAGGTCTTGAATTGTCTGAGGAAGAGATTGGCGAGGCCGTCCCCTTGTGTGAGCAGGACGTTCCTGTGCCTCACATTGCGGTTAGACTTAGGGAGCGTGCTTCTTTTTGGCGGACCTTCGTGCGCTCTTCGTACGTAATGTCTTGGATCGAGAACGGTTTCAATTTGAAGTTTAAGGATGGCAGGGTTCCGCCTCGAGTGCACCTGCCTAATCACGTGTCTGCTGTTAGGCATACTGCCTTTGTCACTAGGGCTGTGCAGGAGTGTGTGCTTATGGGCGCCTTGAGAGAAGTCTCGAGAAAGCCGCGGGTTGTCCTACCTTTAATGGTGGACGACTCTCGGGACAAATTACGGCTGATCTTCAACGGTAAGTGGCTCAATGCTTTCCTAATCTTTCCTAAGTTCAAGTATGAACATCTCCAACCTTTCATAGACTTGCTTAGGAAGGATGACGGGTTGTTTTACTTCGATTATAAGTCGGGGTACTACCACGTTGACCTTCACGAGATGTCTCGTACCTATGTTGCTGTTGAGTGGCTTGGTAGATTCTTTGAGTTTTGTGTATTGCCTTTTGGTCTAGCCCCGCCAGCTTGCTGGGTGTTCACGAAGATTAACAAGGAGCTCGTAGGTAAGTGGCGGGGTCTCGGCTTCCGTGTGCACCCCTACGTGGATGATTTTGCTTTTGCAGTGAAGGTGTCAGGGTCATGACCGATGACATATGTGTCATACATGTCATACGTGTCATACCTGTCAGACATGTCATACCATGTCATGTCATGTCGAGTCATGTCATATATTATAATGACAGTCGTCAGTACGGTCGACTATGAGTGTACATGTCGTCAGATGATAAGTCACGTCATCTGTCATTATTCAAGGAAAGACTTGAATGACACCTGTCATCGAGAGTTCGTACGTCGAACTCGAAGAAGGCAAAGCAAGATACATCTTGAAGTAACAAACAAGAACCATCTTTGCTTTAAGCATGTGCGGAACACGCATGCGCAATATTATGGAGCGAACGTATTATTCGTTCTGACGATACTGGTCGTTCAACCAACGTCTCGGGTTCACAACCCAATGGCGGTACCATCTATGCGATGGGAGACGTATGGTATAGATGAGGAAGCGTTGTGCTTCAGCAGTATCTTCACACAGGAGACTGCACTCATACCCCGCTATTATCTTACGCTTGTGTTACTGTTCTATAACGCAGCGTTTACTTGTATTTTATATCATATACTGAGGGCTCGCATATCAGCCCGTATCAGATGGTATTCTAACACTCCACAAACACATGTACGTGTGGAGTGTCAGTGATGGCGATAGATATGGGAACAGAATAATCCAACATGCTGCAGGGCTGGATGGAGAAATCTCCAGACCCGAAGGCATTATACAATGCTCAAATAAGCAGCTGGTCACTGCTGAGCATTGTCAATTCGTCTCACATATCATCGCTGGAGCAACAACAACAAGTGCATTGCATTATGACAATTGATTCAGAATTGATCAGCTCAAATTGCATGTACACTCTCAGATCAGTAACTATATATTGAACTGACAGGAGTTGTTGAGGACAAGCACACACATATATATGTGTTGTGTCAAACTGCTTTGATTATATAATCAAACTATGTCCTGATATGTTTAACACAAGAGATATCATTTTGATATATCTTAGAGCACAGTCATATGCTCAAAACATATCATAGATTGATAAATTATCACTGAAGTGGATAATCCGCTTATAGTTGGTAAATCTAAATATAATCAGGAAGTACATTTACTTCCATGGGTTTCAATCAGTAAAACCCATAAATATGATCAACCTCAGATGTTGATATGCAGAATAATTCACTTTTATGCCATGAAATTTGTCATGTGCAAAGGTGAAGTAATATGCAGTGCTTCTGTACTTTGCAGTCCACACACACACACAGAGATATGTATATATATATATCAAGCCGAAAAACGGCCAAAATAGGTAAAATCCGTTTGCGATAGATTTGAAAATTGAAAATCGGACCCTATTTTATTTGATAATATGATTTTATACCTATTGAGGTATGAGAAAATCATAATGACTATAGTCATATCTCGTGTAACACCCTAGATAGCAGGTGTTAAATATGTAGGGGTGTACATATTTGCTGTAACGAAATGCGTCAAAATGTTTTACGCATGATTTAAAAATGAAAATTTCGGATTGATTTTTTTTGCTAATATGAATATTTAGCTATCAATAAACAATCCCTGATTTATGCAGCATGTGTAACACCCTGTAACACCCTAAAAATTGAATGTGTGTGTCAGGGGTGTAACATACCTCCTGAAAACCACGTAACATTCAGTGTGGTATTATATGCAGTTTTGCTTAAAAATGTTTGCGAAATATTTATACTGCTTCATTTTTACCTATTTTAGGGTTACTGATACCATGTAACACCCTAATCACACTATTGGGAATATGGGCCACTGTAACCTAACATGCCCTAAAATGCCACTAAATATTCGATCAACTTCGTGTTTGGCATAAATATATCATGCTGTAATCGACACAAACATGATGATATTTCGGGCAACAACCCAAGAACTGTTGGGCAACAACCCTAAAACTGTATAAGCTGCTTCCTACAAGGATTGCAAGCTATAAGCTATAAATGCAAGCTATATTCTATAAGCTGTAAGTTATACGCTATGAAATATATAAGCAATTGACTGCCTATATGTTCACACTTCCTCAAGGGGGGGAAGAAGGTGGATAGGATTACACACATATCCATTTTATATTCCGATCTGGTGATTTCTGATGGATTGCTTTTGATAAAACCACTGCATCCACAAGTAACGTTGAAATCTGTACAACGTTAAATCCACCATCACTAACAAAGTGTAAACTCGTATGGGAAACTATATTCCAATGACTATAAGTTGACTCTTGCTCAGCATTTACATTCTCGAGTAAGTTTGGAATGCTGAACTATATACATAACATATAACCTGATACCATGCTTAATTGCATATCCTGGATCAGAAGATGATAGTTATATAATGTATATATATATCCCACCTGATACACTTTGGCATTATAGCCGTACATAAGAGTGGGAAGGACAAGTGCATCGCTGTAAGACTGGTTGATATAGTCCCAGTGCTGAAGGCAGAATTATTTGGCACCCGAATAACAGCTGATAACTGTTGGTGACCACCATGCAAGACCTTCCAAGCGTAACTCCTTTGTCCTAAGATGCAAGTGAATTGTTCATAATATGTTGACATCACATAAAAGCATTCTGATAAAAACCCTATATATTCATATGAGCTGTCATCACTACAATGACATGGGTTTTTGAATCGTCGAAATGAGTATAACTCCGATGAATTCATTAGTGCAGAATAAGCTGTTGAGATTATTCCTCCGGCTGGATTGCAATCATTCACAATCCCTGTACATTCCGGTGACAAAATATTGCACTGGACTGATCACCACATTTGGTATAATCTGTGATATATAAGTCACCAGAGAAAGCATTGCAATCAGCACAATGCTGTCTAGACTCACAAAGATGAGTAACATATATTCTCATATGTAATAAACAGAGGCACAATGTGACCTACGCTAAAATCGCGTATGCTCGGGCACTGTATTGTGACCTGCGCTAAGATCGTGTATGCATGGACACAACATGACTCGTGCCAATGACGTGGACATATTTTATGCCACGACATCACATCTGAAATCAATAAATCACTCAGAGAGAAGGTGTTGACATCAGTATACCTTGAGCTTGGCACCCTTGTCCCTCAACGTCTACGAGAGTTGGGATATAAAGACTTGGGCTTCTTGAGCACAGCAGCCCCACGGCTTTCCATGGCTTTTTTGGAACATGCCAACTGCAAAGCCCAGTCGCCCGGGAAAAACTGGTACCAGGAGGCGCCGAGGAATTGGTCACCAATTTCTAAAGAGCAAGTACGGCCTCTTCGGTACAATGCTTCGGGGGCTCTCACCAGGGACGCCCCCTATGTCGAGGACACGGAGTATGCCCTCCAACTTCTCAAGGTGACTATTCCTATTTGTTTTTGTGGCGCTTTCTTTGACTCTCTTGCATACTTTGTTTTACTTTTGGGGATACTTGGAAGCTTGATTGCCTCTACTGGCGCCTGTGTTCCAGGACCCACGGGTAAGGGGAGCTGCGCCTCCATCGTGGCAAGGGCCTTTAAAGACAGCTTTCCCCACCACCAGACCACCCACCACCACACCAAACTTCGAAGATACAGGGTCTTTGGCACTGTCACTCATGGCATCCACTGGCAACAAGCGTGTAGAGCCACTTGAACTTTCCATGGAGGTCGAGGAGCGAGCTGACACCCCGAAAGATTTCATCACCTTGCTTACCAGCGTGGCTTCTGCAAACGCAGGCATAGGTGAGACACCCTTCCGGACCGAGTCCACCTCCCTCACAAAGATATGTACACCCTTGCAAGGACACAAGTATCTCACAGTGATAAACATATCTCACGAAGATAAACAGCTAGAGATATTCAAGCCCTTTGTATACGCACACCACACACACAGATACCCTCATGTCTTAGCACAAGCGTAGCACACACATAGATACACATATCTCAGAGATGGTCAGCCTTGCGTACATACACATCTTGTACCCCCCACACACGCCACAAATATCTCAGAGACACATGCATATCTCACACAAATATACATAGCCATACACAGAGATACACCTATTCATACTTAGAGATATACATATATATTCATACACACATATCTCACAAGCTATACTTGACTCACAGAGTGTGGGGTAATATTTTGTGTGCAGCACTTGCACGTAGCAACATAGCCACCGAACTCTCGCGAGTGCACACTGCAAGTGCAAAGCTCTTGTCACTACAGTTGGAACTTGCTGGCGCATATGCGAGAGTTCGAGAGCATCTCCCCAATAACGAAGAGTTCAACCAGTTTTGGGGGGTCGTCCGTGCTCAAGCACTACAATCTTCGGTAACCCCCTCCCATACACTTACTGGTTATTCCCCCCTCCTCCATTTTGTTGTGTGTGCTTATTTGTGGAGTGTGTTATTTAAATATTAGCACCTGCACACTCGACTGTACACTCCACATGACGGTAGTGGGGGCATGTTTTTCCCCCTCAGACCACACACTCCAAGGAGTTGGTGCACCTCCTGGACACCACAATATCATCGAAACGTAACCGGAATAAGTGGCTCCGGTTTGGGAAGTATCTGCACCTGGTGTCTAAGGAGTTTGCCCAAAACCTCGTGGAGGCGTGCACTTGCCCCATGAGTGAAACCTCAAGAGGGCAGTGCTTGGGAGTGGTCTACATCTTGAATTTTCGCTTGAGCGGGGAGCTGTCCTCGCTGGCCTCTCCTGGTGGGCGGCAGGCGATGCTTGAGGCCATAACCTCCCACCGGCGAGAAGGACTCCCCCGCATGACTCGTTGTGTGAGGGACGTGCCCGAGTCGGATAACGAGGAAGTGGAGGACGTGGAGGACGTGGAGGACCCTCCTCCTCTACCAGTAGAGAAGGAGGTGTCAAAGCAGCCACCCACGACACCCCCTTCAAAAGTGGCGACTCGGTCACGGACTCCACGGACTCCACAGTCTTCTTCAAAAAAACCAGAGAAAGGTTAGTCCAGGATTTCTCGTAATGCATGAGGTTCGTGATTGACAACTTGAGTGACAAGTGCAAGTATTTTTGTGTGTGCCACAGGAAAAGTTCATGCTCAAAACTTGGTCACGAGCAAGGTGTTCGAGGCCATGAACACCTTCCAAAACGACACTAACATGTCTGTCCCAGTACCTAGTGCTGATCCACAGGTGGAAACTTTTTCTTCTTTGGCTGCAAACATTTTGTTTGCAATAGGTTCCTAGTACAACATACTTTGAGGGGTATGAGTTTGTGGTCTATATGTATGCTCAGTTTTCGTTGACTTGCTTTGTTGTTGTGCTTGCAGAAGGAGCCGCTGTATGTGCCACAGCTAATAAAGGACCTCCTGAAAAATGACTCGGAGTATGAGCAGACTCTCAAAGCGCATGGGTCCAATTGGATCACACTAAAGTCCGACCAAGACTTCGGTGAGTTTGGGCTAACCAAGCCCCCCGAGAGCACCGAAGGACACCGAGTACACTGTATTGTGGTATGCACTCCCTCCTAGCTTGCCGTGAGTGTATTAAACTATTGGTCTATTTATATGTATGTATCGTGGGCAAGGCTGGCTAGGTGGCTAACACACTTTTGGTGAAAGGCTGAGTGTGGCTAACACATTTTACTTCGCGAGGTGCAGGTGTATAACCTTTCTGGATGGACACCCCCTCACTCAAAAAGGTTCCCAGACAAGGTTTACGAGGATAAAATGGGCCACTCACATGACCTCAACCTGAAAATAAGGCCAAAAACCAAAGAGGGGCATGAAACCTTCTACCTCTTCTCAGGTGTGCACCTCCTTGTTTTAGCAGCGCTTGCAACCATAAGCACACACACACACACTCGAGCGTACAAACCACTGATATATGTCTTCGTCTTTGTCAGGTCATCGGCTCGAGCTTGCACAGTGGCCTTTGCCAGTGGCCCCTTTTCTAGTAACGAGCACCCTTTCCCAATCAGGTAAAGAGTGTGTTAAACAATTCTCTTGTGTACTCTTTTCAATGGCGTCAGCTTTGCCCGCTTACAAGTTCCTTCCCGTGTATTATTTTTTGACTTGTATTGTGTGTTGTTTGTCTTTAGACCCCGTTTTCGAGGAGATACTCCAGTATGCTCGATGCCTTCATTATGCCCCTGTATGGCCCCTCCTCACTGACCGAGGACTATCCAAACAATTTGATGAGATAGACGGGCAGGGTGAGTGCTCTCGTGGTTTCGTGACTGTATGTAATTATGATGTTGCTTGCCTTCTTGTACCACCTTGCTGCGTGTACAAGAAAGCACCCCGTGTGCGTTCTTCCTGCGTGACTCATGGCCGTTGTGTCCTCCAGGAGGTAATCACTATTTCCACAACGGTGGTTCCTTTACCGAATTTGGGGAGATGCTCGAAACTGTACCTGTGTAAGCTATATGAGCGCATGCTTTTGTGACCGACCTACCTCTCGGTTTTAGTGACTGGCGATCATGAGAGCAAGATATTTGTGATGACAGTTCGGCGTCATTGGCACTTGAGCTTAACAGGCGGGAGGCGCGGAAGAGGAAACCGATGGAGGAGGTGGAGCAACAGGACACATGGAGGTACGTTGTACTTAACATATAGGGAACCCATGTGGAATATACATATCACTTGAGATGCGGTACAAAGGGCACGCTTGTTACAGCGGGGTGTGTTTGAACTACAGGGAGGCAAAGTGGGTCGTAGTTTATCGAAGTGCACACGAAGAAACCGAAAACGAAGATTAGGAAAGCACCTAAAGAGAGTTGCCCTAGAAAATAAAGTGAAGTCCATAGAAAAGGAAGTGAAGTTAGAGGCTTGCAGTACACCACGTGCGGAGGCAATGACACAGGAGCACGCAGGAGGTAAATGGAGTTCAGGTGTGGAGGTTGGTGGTGGTGGTTGTAATATGTTGGAAAATACTGTGCTCGGTGTGATCAACAGTGCTGTGAAGTGTGAGCACGGTGTGAGTGAGTCTGTCCTTAAGGACGGGGCAGCAACGTGTATGATACCTCGGTATGTGACGAAGGATATCTCACTTGGAAGTGGAGCGAGTGATATTGGGGTAAAGAAAGGAGGGCTCGGAAGGGTGTATTTGGACGGTGTGCTGAATGGAACAGAACATGTAGTGGTAAAGTTTTTTCAACAAAAGGGTAACATGAAGTTCCAGCTTTGTTTTCAAGAGATGCTCATGCACCTCCTCGCAGGGCAAGCGTGCTGTGCGACTCTTCCACTAGTGGGTTATGGAATAAGGATGTCTTCTAGAGGCCACGAGCGATATCCTTTTTTGGTGGTTGGTCAACGAGGCATCGCCACGTTATGGGATTATGTGAAAAAAAGGTGGTGTGTCGCGTGGAGTGAAGTATAGCCTCGCTATGCAACTAGTGAAGGCAGTGAGGGACCTCCACGCACGAGAAATTGTGCACGGTGACATAAAAGGGAACAATATTCTCGTGTGCCCTGCGAGCCAAAATGGAGGTGTGGTGGTGAAAATAATCGACTTTGGTATGTCGTGTCGTGTGGAGTGCGCTCCACCGAGATTTTCGACAAAATCTGTGAAAGAGAGAGAAATCTCTCTGAAAAAGTGTTTTTGGCTAGCACCTGAGCTCGAAGGACAAGGTGCTCGGGTAAACAAATGCACAGACATGTATGCTGTTGGTTTTGTTATGGTGGATATATTGATGTCCCACCTGCAGTGGGAAGGGAATAAGGGTCACGCGAAGGTGAAAATGTTTAGAGAAAGTGCGGAGGAATATGGCGGTGTGGGGAAAGTGGTCAGCAAGTGTTTTGGTGAATACCATGAGAGACCAACTGCGAGAGATTTGCACGACACACTTGCGAGGCATTTGGCTAAGTGGGCTTGAACAACTAGGGGAAAAAATATACATATGTATATGTAAAGAGTATTTTGGTTTCTTGGAGTGTTGTATCGAGCGCAAAATATTATCACTTGTGTTTATATATGGCACCTGGTCAATTTTTATATTCATTTTTAGTTTCGCCAGGGTGAGGTAGATAACAACTTCGATCACGAATACGACTTAACATTAGCAAATCTCCGTCAAATGAATAAAAGTTTGACCGCCATAGTGGAAACCTTGAGGACAACGATTGGAGAGGCTTTGAGAGATATAAAGAAGTCTGTGGATGATGTGAAAGTCGAGGTGGCCTCCTTGAAGGCGTCTACAGTTTCCTCAAACGTAAGTGATTCCCCCTTCCCTACTCTTTTATGCAGGATGCCCTTTGTGTGTGACAAGTGTATGCCCTTAGTAGAGGCAATAAAACTGATAGAGATATGTATGTGTATCTGGTTGCCCACAGAAATAGATACGAGCAGGTATGTTTGGGCAATAAGCACATGGCATAGCATATGTAATAGAAAACATGGAATAAGATATGTGTATGTCTGCGTGGGTGTGCTATGCTTATGCTAGAATATATGTGTATCTCTGTACGTGCGTGTGCTGTGCCTATGCGAGAATATGTGTGAATATGTGTGTGCGTGCCTGTAGTGTTATGCCTATAGTAGGATATGTGTGTATCTCTGTGCGTGTGCTATGCGTATGCCAGGATATGTATGTAGCTCTCTGTGCGAGTGTTATGTTTTTGCTAGGATATATGTGTATCCGTGTGCGAGTGTTATGCTTGTGCTAGGATAGGTGTGTATCTCTGTGGGCGTGTGTTATGCCTGTGGTAGGATATATGTGTATCTGTTTGCGTGTGCTCTCTGTGTACGAGTGTTATGCCTGTGCTAGGATATGTGTGTATCTTTGTGTGCGTGTGATATGCCTGTGCTAGGATATTTGTGTATCTCTTTGCGTGTGCTATGCTTGTGCTAGAATATGTGTGTGCCTGTTGTGTTATGCCTATAGTAGGATATGTGTGTATCTGTGTGCGTGTGCTATGCGTATGCCAGGATATGTATGTAGCTCTCTGTGCGAGTGTTATGTTTTTGCTAGGATATATGTGTATCTATGTGCGAGTGTTATGCCTGTGCTAGGATAGGTGTGTATCTCTGTGGGCGTGTGTTATGCCTGTGGAAGGATATATGTGTATCTGTTTGTGTGTGCTCTCTGTGTACGAGTGTTATGCCTGTGCTAGGATATGTGTGTATCTTTGTGTCCGTGTGATATGCCTGTGCTAGGATATTTGTGTATCTCTTTGCGTGTGCTATGCTTGTGCTAGAATATGTGTGTGCCTGTTGTGTTATTCCTATAGTAGGATATTATGTGTGTATCTGCGTGCGTGTGCTATGCGTATGCCAGGATATGTATGTAGCTCTCTGTGCGAGTGTTATGTTTTTGCTAGGATATATGTGTATCTGTGTGCGAGTGTTATGCCTGTGCTAGGATAGATGTGTATCTCTGTGGGCGTGTGTTATGCCTGTGGTAGGATATATGTGTATCTGTTTGCGTGTGCTCTCTGTGTACGAGTGTTATGCCTGTGCTAGGATATGTGTGTATCTTTGTGTGCGTGTGATATACCTGTGCTAGGATATTTGTGTATCTCTTTGCGTGTGCTATGCTTGTGCTAGAATATGTGTGTGCCTGTTGTGTTATGCCTATAGTAGGATATGTGTGTATCTGTGTGCGTGTGCTATGCGTATGCCAGGATATATGTGTATCTGTTTGTGCGAGTGTTATGTTTTTGCTAGGATATATGTGTATATGTGTGCGAGTGTTATGCCTGTGCTAGGATAGGTGTGTATCTCTGTGGGCATGTGTTATGCCTGTGCTAGGATAGGTGTGTATCTGTTTGCGTGTGCTCTTTGTGTACGAGTGTTATGCCTGTGCTAGGATATGTGTGTATCTTTGTGTGCGTGTGATACGCTTGTGCTAGAACAAATATCCTAGCACAAGCATATCACACGCACACAAAGTTACACACATATCCTAGCACAGGCATAACACTCGTACACAGAGAGCACACACAAACAGATACACATATATCCTACCACAGGCATAACACACGCCCAGAGAGATACACTCATATCCTAGCACAGGCATAGCACACGCACAGAGAGGCTCACACATATCCTGGCATAAGCATAACACAACAAGCACACTCCTATTCTAGCATAGACCTCTTTTGCCTATGCTAGGATATGTGTGTATCTGTAGGCCTCTTATGCCTATGCCAGGATATGTGTTTTTCTTTGTGTGTGTGTGCTATGCTTGTGCTAGAATAGGTGTGTATATGTGTGTGCATATTGTGTTATGCCTATGCTAGGATATGTGTGTACCTCTCTGTGCGTGTGCTATGCCTGTGCTAGGATATGTGTGTATCTGTGTGTGTGTGCTTGTGCGTGTGCTTGAAATGTGTGTATCTGTGTATGTTTGTTGTGTTATGCCTATGCCACGATAAGTGTCTATCTGCGTGCGTGTGCTATGCTTGTGCGAAAAAGAGTGTTTTTGGTATAACATGCGTGGGTGAAAGGTGTGCTCAGGAAGGAAATATTCGCGCAGTGGTAAGCTACGCTATGGCAAATGGTCCAGAGGGCTATTATTTTGGAGACACCACTATCGGTGAGTGCATGAGGATATTGTATAGCGTGGAAACGGAAGGACAAGGAAAAAAAAAAGACTGCCACGGCTGGAATCTCACCAAGAAAGCGGTAAGGCCTCTTAACTTAACTTTTTGCAAAAATAAAAGAAGTGCGTGGTAAAAAAAGTGAGGTGGGTTGAATGTACAGCTCAAGAACTCGGTCAGGGTGAACTCGCGCAGCAAGCTACAGCAAAAACTATTTGCAGGGACCATCCAAGCTTACCCAGAGGCGTTTAGTGGTGTTGGCAAGGACCGGGTATACAACTATAACATAACAAACCCGTACATACAAAGTATGTAACTATTCCAGCTATCTTTATTTTCTCTAGTCCTTTCTATGGTTCGTTTGGTTTATACTCACTTTTATCATTACTCACACAGGTGCGTGGTGGAGAAAGAGCGCACCTTCAGCTGAACACCCCCAGGTCGACCAGTGTGGAAACGACCTATTTGGGTCTATTTTGAAGAAAGTGTTCGGAAAGAAAGATCAAAACTTCGATGGGTGTATCACACGCCAAACTCTAACTTTCGCTGTAATGTGTGTTGAAAAGGCACTCCTTGGCCCAAGCTTAAAAGATTGGGCCATCGAGTATGAGATAAATGAGAACTCATCCACAAAGTCACAAGCTGTGGTAAGTATGCATTTCCTTGGTACTTTTGCTTGGTTAGAGTACACCTTTTTTTCAACTAGTACTCACTTTGGCACTTTCGACGTGCAGACTGAGGTACCAAATACCTTGAGCAAGGAGTACTCAAGAATTTTTACCCAAGTAAAAAGATGGAATATGCTACACTCACGTGTGAAGCTCGCGCAGTCAGCCAAGTGGCCTGCAACTTTAACAGAAATTCTTCAGCACCAAAACACAGTAGGAGTGGGAAGTATAGATGAGGAAGAAGAAGACTTTACTACTCAGTGATAGCTGATAATAGAAACATTACGAGTACATACAAATGAAGTACCTGGTGTATTGTATGGTGTATTTTCTTTTTGTATTTGTATATACATATTTGAAAAGTTGCCTCCTTTACCTCTAGCCTTGTGTTCTGAAAGTTTACCTTTTTTATGTGTGGTGCATGATACACTTTCTTTGAATGCTTGAATACATCTTGAGCATATCACACCTGTCCTTCCACCGTTCCCGTTCCTGCGGCGTTCCAGGATCGTTCCCGTACCTCGAGCGTTCTGGGATCGGTCCCGTACCTGGATCGTCCCAAGATCGTTCCCGTACTTGGAGCGTTCCAGGATCGTTCCTGTACCTAGAGCGTTCCAAGATCGTTCCCGTACCTGGAGCGTTCCAGGATCGTTCCCATACCTGGAGCGTTCCAGGATCGTTCCCATACCTGGAGCGTTCCAGGATCGTTCCCATACCTGGAGCGTTCCAGGATCGTTCCCGTGGCCTGGAGCGTACCCTCTACGATCGTGTAATTTCGCCGAAACCGGAACGATCCCGTAAGAAACTTCCCTCCCGGGATCGATCCCGTTCCGGATCACAAAAAGAGCGATCCCGGATCGCCTCGCCATTTTCCAGATGTAATTTGTCTGGATTGCAAACGACCACTCCACGTTCCGAACCCTTGTCCAGGACTTCCGCTCGGGTTGAGCCACTAAGTCCTCTACGACCGCTTACTTTATTCCAAGCTTTCAGGGGTGGGTGTGATACCACTCGATCTGCGCGTTTAACCACGACGGATATTCCTACGCCTACCCCACCGCCGATACCATCTCCGAGTACGGTTCCTTGCATCTCGTCGCCTGCGCATGCACCAAGCCCGATGGACCGTTTACTCCCCGGGCGAATGCTAAATGACGAAATTGTGGATTTGTATCTAGCGTACCTACGTCACGTCGAGAAGCAACGACATTCATCTGGCCAGGCCCCACGTATCCACTATTTCTCGGCTAGGTTTTATACGAAGTTAACGGAAGTATTCAACCCCGACCATCGGATGCACGCGGTGCAACTAGTGGGAGACACGTTCGTGGACATTACACCACCTGGTTCTCAGGAGCCCATGGCCATAGACCCACAAGCCGCCCCCGTGTACAGCCGCAATGTGCGCAGTTGGAATACCGAGCGCGCATTGGGGTATGACACAACGTGTTGCGATATCTTCATGGTGCCTATCCACCATCCTGGGGACCCGGGGCATTGGTCATTATTCGTGGTTGACGTTCCACGGAGCTGCATCACCAAGTACGATTCAATGTGCGACGTGCACCATCCCGAGGATATTTGCTTCATCAATCTAGAAACATTTATTCGTGAGGAATTCGCCGCACACATTTCTGCACGCCTCTCGGGTGTCACTTGGTGTAGGCAGACCGCTGTTGACGCCCCTCAGCAACATAACACCATCGATTGCGGGGTCTATATGCTGCTCAACGCCACATTTATTTCTAAAGACGAACCTCTCAGCTATACCTTCGTTAAGATCGCCGCCGCCAGATCCACCATCTCCGAGCGCATCTTGAGGCACGGTGAACAGTTGTCGACTGAGCGACACTTGCGTATGAAAGGCCGAGGGCTGGCTGGAAAGCGTCGTAGCTCCCTTACTTCATCCTCACCGTCGATTTATACCCCGAGAACCTTGCGGCGGAGCTCCAACACTCGTCGCCAACGAGCCCGACGCTCCCAGCCCGGGGTGATGGAAAGCGTGGCTCAAGGCCAACGAGACCGTCGCTCCCAGCCCGGGGTGATGGAAAGCCTTTGATGGCAAGCCCGTTAACGAATTCACCGATAACGATTTTCTATTCTACGGGGCATTTCCGTGGTTATTCTTTTCTCCCCAACATGGTTTGCCGAAAGCGTCATTGAACTCGCGACATACTCGGCATTTGTTACTGCAGCACGACACCCGCTTCGACAATGCGGATGCCATTCTCACCTTGTTCAATCAAGCTCAACGCCACGCGGCGTGTCGGCAAGTCGCGGCTAAAGTAAAATCCGACGATGCTTCAATTATTCGGTTTATGGAAATAATCCGTCGAGAAGATTTCCGTAAGGACCTGGAAGAAGCGGCCAAGGACCCTGAAGGCGACAAGGCGAAAAAGCTTTTGGCGGAAATTACCCCCATCCTTCGATTGAGCGGCGGGACAGTCCCGTATGGGCCTGGGGAGCGAGGGCAAAACATTTCTAAGATGATGGCCATGTCGTACATGCATTGCAACCCCACCTTCTTCATTACCGTGTCCCCTCCCGATATGGACAATATGCTCACTATCCGCATCTGCAAGCCATCTTCAGAGGATCCCATGAGGCCGTCAGATGACGAAGGCATCGGATTTGTTTTTGAGACTACGCCGGCACAACGCGCGGCCTTGTTGGCCAAGCACCCCGCCGCTGCCGCCGAGAGCTTTAGAATTTTGATGAAGGCCGTGGTGGAAGGTCTCTTGGGACTACATCTGGAGGGAGCAGTGTCGACAACGGATCCGGATTCGTTGCTCCGGATCCAGACACAAATCAGCATCCGACCTATCGAATCCTCAATTTAAGCGGCTTCGAAAGATACAGATACGGGCAGATCCTGAAATTCTACTGGATTCGAAGCATCGAATCCTGATCCGTAAAAAATCCGTCAATTCCGACGATTCTGCGAATCCAAACCTGCCAAGTAAAAATTTGAACCCACATCCTTTAGGGTGTTTGCCAATATGGCCCTGCTTTCCCAGATGTGCTAAGAGGATAATTCCGTGACATTTGTCCACATTTTGATTAGTTTATATCCCTTGACAATCGAAATTCATATCACAATTGATAATTTGACATTTGGCTTTTCGATCGGCAGCATGGAATATAATGGATCCACGGAGACTAATCCAGACATTTTCTGGATTTTCGAGTACGGATACAGTGACAATCCTGAAATTTCGTGTATCCGTTCGAACGAAGCCTGATTTTCGTTGGCTCCGACAGGTACAGATACGAACGGATTCAAACAAATTGCTGGATCCGAAGCGTCGAAGCCTGAAAGATTTCTGGATCCGTCCTACGAATTCGGATTGGACCCGGATCCGTTGTCGACACTGGGAGGGAGACGCGAAGAGAACACAACCGTTGGGATCTCGTGAACCGTGTGTCTTTGGTAATACGCTTGCCGCGTTTTGGGGGGTAATCGAAGCACAGCAACGTGGAGCTCTGCACTATCTTTCACGGTACTTTGTTCGGCTGCGGTATTGCTGCCACCATTTTGGAAAAGATTTCCGAGGACCCCGCGCTCGCCGCAAGAGCGGGAAAAGTACTCGACACTATCGTGCAGGCGCATTTGCCGACGTGGGCGCACGAGGAAGTTCATGCACGCCGCGCCCAAGCGGAGTCCGCGGATAGAGCTGCACCTCGGCTCGCAGTCTTCGATTCTCCTTTACCGTTCGATCAATCGTCAACAGCAAACGATCAATCGCCACGACGCGATGATACATCCCGACCGCCTCCTGCTTCTTCAACGCGCACCCCGCAGCACGACTCGTCGACGGAAGTTTGTGGACGACACGAAACGATATGCTATCCATGCAATTCGCATGCTCCACCGCCTTCGGCCTTCTCACCGTTCGAGGTTCGTTGGTGTCGAGTGTCGGCTTATTCGAATCGACATGATCGACATACTTTCACTTGCAGAAAGCCGCCGAACGGCCGATACGGGTGCCGCTTGTGTATGCCCCAAGCTCTACATCCTGAGGCTACTGGTCCGAGCGAACTCTTGGTGGTTGAGGGCTCCACGGAGCTCAACGACGAAGGAATTACGCGTTTCAACGTGACCGAAGCCCCGGAAATTCAGCCCCGTGTCAGGCGTGACCCTGATACTCCTTACATCGATGCACCTCTCGTGGAACCAGACAAACGAGTGATTGTCTGGGAACATTACAGACCTGAAAGTGACGATACCTTTATGACCGCCTTCAATCGGGCATTCACCGCCTGCCTCGGGGGCAATACTGCCATGTACATGCTTGGGTCAGTGGAGCAAGCGAAGGCCGCTGGTTACTATATGTATATGGTGAAGGATCCGTGGGAACCCGCTATCACATTGGCTTGCTTGTACGAGGCTACGAAATCTGTCGCCCACCGACCCTCGGTGGCTGACAATTCAGGTACCGAAGTCCGAACCGCGCAACATGTTATTACGCGCACTTTAAACAATAGCACCGGGGCTCAGGAAATTGGTGCGGAGCACGGGGCATCTTTCTTACTTGGGTTACTGTCCGTTCCGACGAGCGAGCGATTTTGGTACGTACATGTGTGGGCGGCGGTGAAAGCGTTTGCTAGCGGGCGAAGCGAAGGGTCGGAGCGAAGTGATACGCGAACCGCCGCCGATGAATCGGATGATGATTGCGCCGATGAGGATATTCAGGATGCGGTGTTATTGCCCGGCGTCGACGCGGACGACGTCGTCCCAGATTATGGAGAAGCGGAAGTCATAAACCAAGGTCACACGGTGCAAGGTGGGAGTGGTGCTACCGTGTATCGAGGCACCGATGGTGAACCTGTCCCGGTCTCCCAACATATTCATTACCTGTATCGGGGTGCGGACTTGGCCTATCTAAACCTGGTGGAGTACGGCGCCCTTGTGGACGTGATTCGTCAGCCCAAGAAATCCGAGGATGCAAATATGCCCGAACCAACCTCTACACCTGGTGACAATGACCATCACGAGGTCGCGGCTCGAATCTCGGCGGGGCTCCTCCACGTGGGCGGCCCGTGAACGGACTCTTCCATTTTCATTCCAATCATCCCTTGCACGACACGCACGTGCAACGCATTCGATCAAAGTTTAAGTGTCCCATTTTAGCCGGCGGACCTCCTCCTAAATATCCTGGACCGCGCATTGTCGGGAACACGACTTGGATGAAGAAGGCCGAGAAATATAGCGATTACATGCTCGCCCTTATCAAGCCTTGGGATGTTGCCGAATGGATGGCTTTGTATGGATAGTGCTGACGACGCCGACGAACCACAGAGCTTGAAGGGCCCGGCCACAGGTTGGGAAACCTTTTGTGATTGGTGCGAGGCAGCCTCTCGGCCTGATGCACCTTTCATTCTGCGAGCGCGTCTCGCGTATGTCGAGAACGTGACGTTCGGACTCAATGTGAATTCGCGGAAGAAGCAAATCCTGACCCAATGGCGCGCCAGCAGGGCAGTCGTTGACTGGGAAACTCTCGAAACCGCCGCAGACAAGGGCCAAGGCCCATACGTGCCCCCCGCCGAGACCGGTACGGACTGTGAAGTCCCTATGCGCGGCCGTGATATAGAATTGAAAGCTCTTATCGAGGAGATTCGTCGCCGCAGCCATCATGTTGAACAGAATCTCGACGGTGGCAATGAACGGCTAAATTCGTTCAAAGAGGAGGTGCGCTTTGTGAAGAACTCCGTCAAATTTTTTGAGAAACTTCACACCGATACCCTGCCCACACACGCCTCCGTCAATCTTTCGACCTCCGATGTTCCTGGATCCGCCTGGGTTACACGTTCTCAATTGGTATCATCCCACACTCAACAAAACGCTGATCGTGTAGCAAACGTGATGGCACTGGAGCCGGACGCGCCCATCCCTGCCCAAGGTGCGGCCACACCACCTACCCCGACCGTTCATGATATTCAAGCGGACGACGATGCTCGCACTTTATTCCGACCCAACGATTTACAATCAACTGTTGACGACAAGATTTTGGACTACCTTGGTGGGTGGTTTCGACTACTACCACATGGCGACGCTCCCTCTCGTGGTCGAGCGGCGCGTCCATTCGTCATATTTTCAGAGGCTACTCCACATTGCCCTCGCATTTCCACATTTGTGTCCGGCCTTGTAGTTCCATATGAGCACATTGGCTTGCTTTGTAAGCCCTCCTCCTCCTCCTCCGATTATGGTGATTTGAGTCGGACGTTGTGCCCTAACGTTTACGACGCTTTGTTTGGCACCGGACCCATCCCATCGAATCATGCCGTCTTCAAATGTCGGATGCTTATCGTTCCGAAATGCGTATACGATGACGCCGCACTCTATCTTCGCCCGATTACAACATCTTTGTGCCACGAGGTTGGCAGTGAAAGGGGCGCCGGTAGAAGAGCGCGATCCGTGGGGCGGACTGGCCATTCTGGTTGTGGGGGACTTCGGTGCAGCTTCATTTTTAATCACCACCGACCTGAATCAAGGTCAACGAGATGCGCTCACTCCCGTGTTGTCATGGTTATCCCGGTGTAAGGCCGCCGAGGCAAGGGGGAGCCCGCACTGCCACCGCCGATCACTTCTCTATGGGACGGCGGGCCGGGCACCGGCAAGAGTTACGTCGCTAAAGCGTTGTGCACGGCCGCCAACTTTATAATATGTGGGCATGATGGCGCCGTGGTCTGTTGCGCCCCTTCCGGGGTCGCGGCTGCCCTCATTCCGGGCGCGCGGACCATTCATAACTTGGGTAATATCAAGCCCACGGAAGGTGCAAGGTCGGCACCTTTGGAGCCAATGAATCCGGCTATGAAAGCGGCATACGCGTTGCGCCTTGCCCGCGGTACGTGCTACACTCTACTGGTCGATGAGATCTCCATGGTGGAGGCATGCTTGTATGCCCATCTCGAAGGCCGATGTTCAGAGGTTCAACAAGTCGACAAAGAGGCCTTGCAAGAATGGGGTGGTCTGGCAGTGGCGGTTGTGGGCGATTTCGGACATTTGGCACCCGTGGGGAAATCTTTGTATAAACAAGCGCTAAAGGTGTTTCATGGCCAAAGATCGTTTGATGTCTCTAAAAAAGCCGGTCGCCTATTTCAAGCCATCCGCCGTTTTCCATTAACCGAGCAGGTGACGTTCCTTATTATGCGACACATTCCGCGCACCCCACTTGCATGAAGTGATCGTGCTTTGGATGATATAGTGGATCGATCCTGGGGTATTGCATTTCTCCTCTTAATCTTCTCTCGCGGCGGTGTGCATGAATATATATGTACAAGTCACTAACAACTGAAGTATGGTACGTGTTTGCATGTTGCAGGTCCGAGCGGCTAGCGATCCCGCACACATCCGCTTCATTCAACGGTGCCAGTCGGATAACGAGCAACCTATCCAGAATTCCGATATTGACCGTCTGCGAGTGCTAACTGCCGAGGACATACAAACGGACCGGGATTGGCTTTTCGCGACGGTGGCCGTGACCGGCAATCGGCAACGGCAAGCTATCAATGATGTGCGGGCACAACATTTTGCGCGTCTTAGTGGTCAACCGGTCATTCGTTGGAAGAAACCGATCGCAACCACACTTTTAGACTCTCGGCACGAGGAAGTGCTCCGTTCCGAATTTCCCGAATTGACCGGCACTTTTGTTGCGGGGTCGCCTGGGATTATTCTTAACAACGACCTCAATCCCTCCCGAGAATTAGCGAACGGCACGCCTGCCAAATTCCACAGCTTGATTCTCCAAGACGCAAGCAAATCCATCGATGCGGCAAAAATCAATAATGCCCGTCCGGGAGAAGAGGTGTGGATCGAGCCGCCTTACGCTGGCAATGTTCACGTTGAGCACTTGGATTCCTCAAATTGGTGCGACCAGGCGACGTTAGCTCCCGAGGTTCGAGCAACTACTAGCGAGGGAAACGCGACATCTGCGGTGCCCAGCGATGTTAGTCGGCCGCGCAGTATCGTACTCCCCGTTAAGATCGGCAAGCGTCTAGATGATTTGACCGTGAACCGCGCCTCCCAAAAGAGCAAGATATACTTCCGAGCTCACGGAGTTGATTTGGCTTTCGCCTTGACCTTTCACAAATTCCAAGGACAGACCGTGCAAAAGATAATATTAGATCTCAGCCAGACACCGAAGGGCGTCTTTAAGTTATGCTTTCAAGCTTTTTATGTGGGAATGACGCGTGTCAAGCAGTCGGATTGCATTCGTATATTACCGGGAACCGATGGTGGAAAGCCCGACTTATCTCATTTGCTGAAATTCAAACCGGATCCCGAGCTCCAAAGATGGATGGACGGATTTGATAGGCGAACTCGTGAATGGAAACGACCTCCACCTAAAGCGCAACCACGCAAATCTGCAAACAAGACCCGCCCCATCGCCAAACCAGTACAACGAGGCGGTGCCGAGGGCGACAGAGATATCGCCAATAGGCGCCCCAATGAAGTTAACACGTCCACAGCTCATGGCGGGGTCGGCAAAGGACGATCGGGGCGTGGCCGCGGTCGTGGTCGTGAGCAAGGGCGGACTGATGCCCGAGCGCCAAACCGTGCTGGTAGAATTTAGATAGCATCGCGACATGGTGACAAGGTTATTCGTGGCATGCATGTCGCCGCGGAACGGAACACTCCGCTAGAGACGCTCGTGTCGTGGTATTCGTTGTATTTCTATATGTGTAATTTCATTTTGGCAATCGTGATACAACCGTGTTAGAGTACCCCCCTTCAGGCTACTTCGACATTCTTTGTGTAATTGCATATTGATCGGCGATCTTGCATTGTATCGGTGGTGCGGATATTATGATATGTCGATATATCGGTACATATTGGCATATAAGTCTCAATCGATATCCATTTTGCGCACATTTCATCGATAGATCTGGTTCGCTTCGCTTCGGACTTCCAAGTGTTATGTGTTGTATAGGAGAAATCGTATATAATGTTGAGATATCGATATGTATTACGTAAAGGACCCGATGTTGACAACGGTTGAAAGAAACGTTCCGTAGGAATGGGGGGTGTGGGGGGGGGGCGGAGACCCCCCACCGGGCGAAGACTTAAAAATTATCCGTAGTAATGGGGGTGGGAAGTGGAGCCCTCCACCGGGGAAGACTTCCAAAAATTATCCATAGTAATGGGGTGGGGGTGGAGCCCCATCAAGAAGTCTTAAAATAGATCGATAAGCAATTCAGCGACCGATACAATTCCCTTATTGATACAGGAGAGGAGACGGGAGGGTCCAAAGCACCGCGCCTTTATTGCATCATACCTAACATTTGTATTCTGCATAGAAATTGATTTTCCCCCACCTGTACGTTCACGTACCCCCTATATATTTATTAGATCGCTTCCGGCCGGAGGGTTACTGACCGGTGACCGCACACTGTTCACTGGTCACAACGACATTGTTCACTGTTCACGACAGCGACACTTGAACGACTTGAGCGTAGCGTTGCGTTGCGTGTTTTTGGATATAAATCAAATAATCAATTTATTCCTGTTTATATTTTTCATTATCCGGGCTTCAATTGATATAATATGCATACAGCATGCACTGTGTCGTGTACAGCCTACGATTGGGACATCAAAAAGCGAACATCAAAAGTGGGAC
>LGRX02032418.1:0-22237 GCA_001247695.2 Cymbomonas tetramitiformis | reverse complement strand
CCCATGAATGCGCACAAGCAGACGGCTATGGGACGGTCAGGGCCGCTCCCCATGAATGCGCACAAGCAGACGGCTATGGTACGGTCAGGGCCGGTCCCCATGGAGCTCCGAGAAGTTGCCGTGAATCACCACCTTCGCAGGTTGCATATCGAGCCCTGTTTTCCGATTGCTGAATCGCGGAGACCCGACGAGATAAACTCGCCACAGCGTCACATGCACGATCTAATACTCCGTTGTCCCAGGCAGGCTCCCTATTGCACCCTTGTGTTCCTCTGTCCGCTCCCCCACAGCGCCTCCGCCCGCCATCCTCTGCGCGCCATAGTGATCCTCCCACCCTTATGAACACCCCCCACCCCCCACCCCCCATCTAGGATGGACCTCGGTCCATGCTACAGCATTGAGCAGAAGTAGAGGCACGCGCGCGCACCTGTGTTTGGAAATCTGCCTCGAAGGTTGAGCTACTGGCGTCATCGAGCTGGCCATCCGTGAAAAGCACCGAAACTGTCACAATGTCGAAGGTGGGCTCACCTGGCCGTGCGGCATGCCTCAACCTCAGCCTCCCGCTTTACATTCCCATTTCTGAGCCCATGAAGTACACCGGCGGTCCTCTGAAATAATAGGCAAACTTTCTATGCCGCGTCGAATTTGGAATTCTGGGTTTTCGGTTGACTGCGTGAATTATTCCGAAATAATCGGCGAACTTTCGATGCCACGTCAAATTAGGAATTCTGGGTTTTCGGTTGACGGCGTGAATCATTCTGAAATCATGACTTATTTTTTCACAGCGCACTAATTTTCTATACTTCCGTACGTCTGAGGAAGCATGCGAGTACCTTCACATGCCGCAGGCCTCGTCGTAGATCACATGAAGTGAAGGAAACACCCAGGGTGCCCATTATCGAGCGTTCTCGCATGCAGGAACGCTAAATCCGATATCCGCTAAACCCAATGAGGACAGATGCGCACGAGTCGTAGGATCATGAGGACAGATGCGCACGAGTCGTAGGATCATAAGGCTCTTATATACTTGGTGCAAAGCCAATCACGAGATACCCCCAAAAATCACTTCTTCACAAAACTAAGAAAGTGGCGCAAAGCCTAAACCCACGCCTGATCTCCAAATGCCAAGATTGCGCATTTGGATTCCAAGATGGTTGGTTCCCACTTGTGAGAGAAGGCGATAAGGAGGTCGCACCGTGAAAGAAATGCGGGCATTCTAGGGCAGATTGTGGTGGTGGTTCAGAGTGCCTTGGGGAGGAGGAGTATGTGGTCAGACAAGGCAGTGAAATGGAGGAGTTAGGGAGGGGCCGGCAAAGGGTGAGGTGGTGGTGAGGAGGAGGCAACACTGGTAAAGTGGATAAGTGATATATGGGTATAATGAATGGGGAGTATGGAGGTGGGGAGGGCTGGATGGAGAATGGTATGGCGCTTATAGCGGGAGAATATGAATTAGTATATAGCATGAGGAGAGAGGGTATGCGCTTGAGGTGGATCTGTGACTTGGGGGAAGAAGTATGGTGAAGTTAAAGTAGACTTGGGATAGAGTTATATATATGGAAGGTAAGTGATGATCTGAGGTAGAGGAGGTGGAGGAGGTGGTGGTGGATTGGGGCAAGGTGAGGAACCAGTTGAGGAGAGGAGGGTGGCGACGGTGGAAAAGGCCAAAGCGGAATTGTGTGTGACGGGAGAGGAGAAGGCGGGAGAGGTCCCTCCGTATGAGGGGGAGCAGGGAGGCGGAGGAGCTTGGGGGAAGGGAGGAGGGGGAGGAGGGGGAGGGAGGAGGGAGGGAAGGGGGGAGCGAGAGGGGAGGTTGGTGGAGGTGGAGGTGGGTGGGGGGGGGATGGGTGAGCGGGAGGGGGAGGAAGTGGAGGCTAGGAAGAGGGCTCTCAACCGGAGGTGCGCTACGAACCATCCCATAAAACAAATCGAATGGCTGCGTCGGTTTGGGCGTGGGCTCGGTAGCCAGCCCGTAGAATAGATCCGCTTGCTGTGCCGATGCGGGGTTGGCCTCTATAGGCAGCCCGTAGAATAGATCCGCTTGCTGCATTGATTCCAGGTTGGTTGCTGCCGACAGTCCGTAAAACAGATCTGCTTGCTGCACCGACACATGATTCGTCTCTGTAGGCAGTCCATGAGACAGGTCAGCTTGCTGTTGTATTAACTCTAGGTTGGGCTGTGCAGGCAACCCGTAAAAGGTTTGAGGGACGGCAAAGTAGAGCAGTCTCCTCCTCAGCTCCCGGGAGCTGTGAGGAGAGGTGGAGGCAACTGCGGGGAGCAGGGGAGGGAGAGTATGGGGGAGGAGGGGGACCGAGGAGGGAACTGCCATGGGACGGTGGAAGGGAGAGGAAGGAGCATAGTTGAGGGGGAAGCAAAGGCGCGGGGAGGGGAGGGGGAACCCCATGAGGCTAGAGAGGAAGAGGGTGGAGGGTCTTAGGACCGGAGGCGGAGGCGGGGCCAGGAGAGAAGGCGGTGGAGGAAGGAGGAGGAGAGGAGGGGAGGAGGTTGGGAGGGTGGATAACGGCAGCTGCCTGCTGAAAAGTTCAAAGCTGAAAGAATTCGTGATCTGGCCGGCCGGCACCGTGCCCATCACAGCACCACCTCCGAGCAGATTGCAGTCATCATCACGTACCGTTACGTATCCCCCGGCCCACCCAGCATCTGCATCCTGCACACCCGAAAGCATTCCAGTTACCATCGTCCACCGACCACTCTTCATCTAAATCCCTCCAACTCACAGGCATACAAAGGGACAAACCTTTGCTTTTTCAGCGTCAAGGCTCATAGATAACGTGTACGCATCTACGCCCTCAGTCAGACAAATTGGAACAATGTACACTTCTGAGTCTTCGTACTCCTGGTCGTTGGGCGGTGGAAGCTCCTCCGATTTGACGAGCGCATTCGCCGGGTCGTCTGGGTCCCTCCCTGCGTGGTCGATATCCCCCCTCAGCCTTCCCCCCTCCCCCTGCACCCCTAGTCACCGTACCTCCCTTTCTGAGCGATGAGCACAACGTCGAGGGTCGCCGAGAGACTTTGAAATTGTAAAGTGGAGCTCATTACTTCAACTTGGTTGCAAGCGTCTGAGCGCTTCGTACTGACAGTGCACTAGTGCTCCTCACTTACCGTGAGCAGGACACCAACGATTCTGCATAGAGGATGCAACGAGAGCGCAGAGAGAAGGAACTTGTACATCTCGCATTGAATGCGTCAAAGCAGCCGAAAATATTGGAAGGGGACGATACTTGTCTTTGGCTCAGTCCAACGGCAACTGAATAAGGAACTCAAAAATAGCGGGAAGCTTGTGCTGTGCCAGCACTTTGCAGTGCTCCTCGGGTCACTCTCAACATAAGGAGCGAGGTCCCGTGCGGAGGCTGTGGCGTGGAGGCAGCCGCCGAGAGAAGCAATCAGTTCGGTGGCACAAGACCACCAATAGCGCCTTGGAACCAATTGTGATCCTCGCAAGCATCTCAGCGTTCGAGAGCGCGCTCCGAAGTGGGGGCTACGGGACAAGCGGAATCGCGCGCGGAGTGGCAGCAGATCAAGTCCTCACTGAGGTTGCACTCTGCTCCCGTGCAGCAGAAATAATGGCGCAGCCAGCGATTGCGTGGAACTCCTTATGAGGCTTTTCAATGCATCGCTCGTGCACTCCGAGGCGGGAGGGGTTTGGAAGTAAAAGAGGTGCCACAGTAAGGATGTAGAGCTCGGATGCTGAGAGCGGAAGCTCGTGTGAGATCTCTGTAACGAAACCTTATGTTACACCAACCTCTCCGAGATTTAAGCGCTTTCGGCTGAACGGTTGGTTGGAATGTGGACTTGCCTATTTCGGTTATGCGCCAGCTCATCGCCGCACCCTGCACGGTCGTATTGATGCCCACGAAGATGTTCTGCTGGCCCTGGGTCTCGCAGACGTAGTTCTGTAAGCGCCGCGTCGTGAAACCCAACGCACATACCCTGGCAATCCGCAGCAACGCGTTCGTCCCCCCCAGAATATCACCAGCCAGCGCACGCACTCTCGCAGCCAGCAGCGACCCCTCTCCAAGCCCCGGCTGGGCGTTTGCGAGCGCCCTCCAGACAAGTATCTAGTTCTTCAGCCAGGGACAACGAAGATGGGAGATGGCGGCTACTGACACATCTCCATCTTTTGAAAGCCAACCATAAAACGACGCAATGTGGCAAGAACAGCTTTCGACATACCTGCAGGCGTCTTGCAAGCAAAGCAAGGAAAAGAGAAGCCCGTGGACAAATCTCGTTTTCCTCAAACTAGGGCAGGCGCGATTCTTAGCACGCCCGAAGGATATCGCATCCTCTCTGATCGGCGACTTGGCTGGTGAGGGATTTAACGCGCTTAAAATGTGACTGGTGAGGGTCGCATGTGCCATCAGTATCCACCCCCTTGCGCTGCAAGCATTCCAAGATCTCTTTCGAAGTCCAGTTCACTGAAGGGCGAGGCTGGTAGGTGGAAGGGGGCTCTTTCGGATGTCTTGTCGGAGAATCAACAACACTAGTTAATGATGGTAGCGTGGTGTTGAGCTCTTTCACGGATGGACTCTGCGCTGTCCTGTACTTGATAATAAACTACTGACTTCGGATTTCGCACATGATTTCTGAGTGTAAAGTCTAGATGCTTGAATACTTTGGTTTGCATTTGTGACGCGAAGATAACCTGCTTGAGCTCTCGACTCTTCCGTGATGATACCCTTCAGCTTGATGTTTAGCTTACTGTAGGGCTTACCCGACGCATCAGTTTGAGTTTTCAGTTAGAGTTTTGAATAAGTAAACGAAACCGTCGCGGTAAGGGGTGCCCCAGCTAAAGTTGAGCCGTCCAATGTTTTTAGATCGGGAACATCGGAAGGTCCGAAGAGATTCCTGGGGAGCGACATAGGAATGCATCTATGCATGTATGCATCGTATTTTGATCTCTGGAATCGTACATGGACTGTCGGGTTCGGAAAATTGCCACTGTTAAAATAACGGACCAGTTCTCCAGTTGTGCAGCTCTAGCGTGCGCTGCGGTATAGGCGGGTGTACCCTTATTATCACCTTTTTTAAGGTGTAGCGGTGTGGAGCCGCGCGCGCGGTATGGCATCATGGGCGATGGATTTTTTTGGTATTTTAGACCTCAAAACCGCCCCATTTTGGTTAAACATGCTGTTTGGGGGTTTGGCCGGCTCTAGGGGTCTCCGAGGCATTGTCACTCAAAAAAGCAGTGTACCCTTATTGCTGGATTTGACACTGTGACACTCAAAACTGTCACATGTCACCTCCTATGGTAGGCTGGGTGACCGTCACCAGTAGACGGGAAACACCCGTTAGGTATTTATGCATGCCTCTGATTTATCTATCACACTTTTACCGTTCTGATTTCCGTAACCCTTAACTCAGGGTTTATCTCTCAGTTAGATATATATTACCGACGAACCATATATCTACCAGGTTTGGCCCCACTTGCGCTTTATTTAGCCACTGCGAGATTGCCACCATGAGTGGCTAAGCTCGGACGCCTGGGATGGAGTGAGGCGCTCCGCGCGTGAGAGTGCCGGCAGTCACGGGTATGGCCTAAATTTTATGGGTTGATTTTGTTCGGGGGTGCTCTCTAAGAGCTTCTAAGACTACTTACACAATGCAGGGAACCTAGTTCAATCCTACAGAGAGATATATATTGCTGTAAGCATGATACATATATGTGAATCGGATCTTTCTTAAATGTCGGAGTTACAACAGCCAGGTGTGGCTGTTCACAGTAACAAATTCAAAACTGTTTCATTCAGCCTGCTCGGCTGCTTTATGCCATGGTTTCCGATCTCGAACTTTCGAACATAACTCGATGTCGACTCCTGTCGGGTCCCATCATACTTCATGAGAACTCGATCTGTCACATCATAGAATCTGCCGACTAGCCCAGTTATATCATCACTATATTCCGAGCCACTCCATATCACTCTGAATAATTATAACTGTGCTGACTTGGCAATATTGGAGGCCTACCAGCTTTCCCTCCAATTTCTCTGACTGCTGGTTTTCCCACCAAAACTCACTTTCGGGTCAGGCATTTCTGTCAGTCATTTCTGTCAGACCCTCTTGTCATCTGGTCACATAAATGCCTGTCACTGATGAATGTCATAGTACCCGTCACTCGTAGCTCTGACGCGCCATCATACTGTACTGGAATATCCAAGTTCACAGATAATAGTGTGTGCTGTGGAACTGATATAGATAAACTCGTATAATAAATAAACCCTAAGCTAGATATACCCCGAACGGTGACAGAGTCGGAACGGCTACGGTCCTAGCTACCTGTGACACCTTGGTGTGTCACAGTACGGGCTTACGGTCAGTCACAGGTCCAGTGTTGGCTACCTAGTAATCTGTCATAGGGGCCTGCACCGGGACTCCCGGTCAGGGCTGCCTACACAGATTTCAGCACACCACCCCAGCACTGTGGGTGGTGACTGACAGGCAAGTCCGAGATACCAAATAAGTTAGGGCAGGAGCTAGGGTGACAAGCCTATCTGCTATACCAACTGTGCAATTCTGATACACAAATGGAAACCCTCTAGCCGGCACAAGTGCAGAAACATACAGGCACACAGGTCCTGCTAAACTACTGAAAGGCACGGTGCCAGCAAGTCAGATTAACGGATATAAGGAGTCAAAGTAAAAGCCAATGGAAGACCATGTTGAGGTCAAAGCACATCTCAGCACACCACCAGAAGGTGGTGCACTGCCAGAACCAGGAATAAAACTACTCGGGGTCAAAGATTAGAGGAGCACCGTCACCACATTGATCACCGTAGCAGCCCGCAGCACTGCCCTCCAGTGGGTCAGGCGGCAGTAGCACTGCCGCAGCACCCAGGGAGTGCAGCACCGCATCCAGTGTGACGGGGTCCAGCTGGGAGATACCAGAGTAGATGCACAAGTCCCCCCTGCACAGCACAGGCTGCGGAGCAGCCTGACCCGATACCTGCACAGATCCGACGTCACTGGCCGCCGTGTAGGCGGCGGTCCCCACTCCCATGATAGAAATCAAGAGAATAAAGGAGAGCATAAAAGGCATTCCCCACAAGCCAGCGTGGGCAGGGAATCCCCACGGAGGCTTTCCACAGCCGTAGCCGCGGGGAGCACCGGCATGCCAGTCACCCAGAGCACCACCAGAGCTAGGTGCCTGGGTCGCAGGTGTAGATGAGAGATTTGCCGAGACGTCTGAAGCCCGTGGCTTTACCGTGAATGTGCCGTCGGCAAGGTCTTCATAGTCGTCGGTGTTGTAACCCGTGAGGTCAATGGGTTGGACGGCGGCGTGGTTGACAGTATGAACGAACCCAGCAAATTCACCGTCCGTGTCCGCCGTGGCGGTCAACTTCGCCGATTGCAGTAGCTCGGGTGCGGCATCCTCCCCCTGGAAGACAGGCATAGCAGGGGCCGGCACGGCGGACGCCGATGCCGCCGCACCACCTGCCGGAACCTGCTCCTCCGGTGCGGCCACCGTTGCGGCGGACTCACACACCAGAGCCGAAGCCTCCTGTCCAATGTTGGCAGGAGGCGGGAAGGAGGCATGGGTGTAGTGCACCTGCGGATTGGCTGCGGAGTGAACCTCCGCAGCAAGATCGTCGAGTCGTCGGAGAATGGAGTCCCCCTCGGAAGTCGGCTGTTGCTCCACGGTGAACCCGTAGGCGGAGACGTCAATGCCGCCCACCGCACCCGCAGAAAGCACCGCAGGAGGCCCGTACGCAGCCGCAGCACGTGCGAAGGCTTCCGCTCCATCATCCGCAGCGTGCTGGAACACCGCACACATTGCCAGAGCGTGCACCCCGTCCGCATCCTCCTCGTCGATAGGGATGCAGAATGCCGCCGCAGAGTTGGGCGGGTGCTGACGGCCACCCAACGGGCAGTCGCGGTAAAAGTGATAGTGCTCACCTTTGCCCGCCCTTTTGCATTTTCCGCAGAATGGCTTCGCCCGCTGCTCATCGCGGTCGAACCCCACTGGCGGGGCCTTGTGGGTGCCTACACGGAAACCCCGCGGATGTGGGGACTTCTGCTGTTGCTGCTTCTGCTGAACCCTCTCCCGCTGCTGCCGCACCACCGGAGCGGTCTCACCGTGCTGCCGCTGCACCAGCTCCTTCAGCTCCGTAATCTTCTGCAGCAGCGAATCATATTCGCTGCTGGACAGATGCGCGGAGATTCCGCCCGCACCAGAAGCCGCCTTGCCCCCATCCGTTTGCGCCCAAGACTGATAAATTTCGACAACCAAGGAACGAAGAGAAGCAAGGGACACGTGGGACAGGTCAGCAGCCATGGGATAGCGGACCTTCACCGCCGCGTAAAACACGGGGTCGAGGCGGGTGTAGAGGGATAATTTTCGTGTTGCCTCGGTCGGAGTCCAGTCTGAAGTCCTGTTATCCCGCACCAAACGCTGCTCCTTAGCCAAAATCGGCTGCGGGTCAACGTTTGCGGGATAACGTAAGGCCGCATGCTCCTCCTGCTGCGATTCCCGCAGCGCCACCGGTACAGAGCCCTTGATGATGTCGACAAGAGCACGCCGTCCATCTCGGTCAGCCGAGGAGTCAGTGCCAGTCAGCCAGACATACGCGTTGCTGTGCTTCTCCACCACGAGAGCCAGAACGTCGTACAGCAGCCCATTAACCCTGCCGACTACGGGCACCAGAGGGTCCTCGAGGTCGAAGGCCCGCAGCTCCAAACCAGCAGACTGAAACTCCGTGCGCAGCTGCACCACCAGGTCGGACAGGAGGCCAGAGTCGTCCGTACCGCGAAAATGGTGCTTCTTGTCGCCAAGAATATCCTCACGGATACTCTTAGCCCAAGCCCGATGCAAGCGCGCCTTGTAAATCTCGTCGACCAACTTGGACTGCTCCTGCAAATAACGTCTGACGGCCACGTCCGCGTCCACGTTCGATGCAGGGTTGGGAGTGGGAACCACAGGTGTAGCAGCTGTTGGAGTGTTCCGCACCTCGTCAAGTAGCCTTAGAGAGGCATCAATGTCGCTGTCCCTCGTAAGGGACTTCTTAGATCTTGTCGTCATTCCCATTTTCAGATAAGCCTGAGGGGAGGCGGCACGCTGTAACACGTTTGGGTAGGGTCGCGGAGAAAATGTGACGTCACAGACACGGAAAGAGCGGTCGGGCCATGCTAGCGAGGGGCGAAGGAAGATGTCGTCGAAGTCAAAGGTGCCAAGGTCACCAGCCCAAAATACGGTAGCAGGCAGGATCAGAGCGAGCAGAAAACCGTGGATAATGGACATTGCGACGACGAAACCCAATCCAAGCCGGCACCCCATAGCTGCGGCCCAAAGTCGCTCACCGCAAGCCGCTCATCTCATAATCTCTACTAATGCCCAAACGCGCAAATGCGCACCACCTCTCCGAGCGGCCGTTTAGCCAATCATGGCCAAACTAGCAAGTGGAATAAAGCGTGGATGGGGCCACGACCTACTGGAATATCCAAGTTCACAGATAATAGTGTGTGCTGTGAAACTGATATAGATAAACTCGTATAATAAATAAACCCTAAGCTAGATATACCCCGAACGGTGACAGAGTCGGAACGGCTACGGTCCTAGCTACCTGTGACACCTTGGTGTGTCACAGTACGGGCTTACGGTCAGTCACAGGTCCAGTGTTGGCTACCTAGTAATCTGTCATAGGGGCCTGCACCGGGACTCCCGGTCAGGGCTGCCTACACAGATTTCAGCATACTGTCTCGTGACTTACCCTAGCACAACTCTCCCCCCCTTTTAGGCGCGCGCTTACGTCCTCGCTAGCGTTAGTGTTCGTCTGTATTTACATTGTCTGGGGATCAACAAACATGCACAGTGATGCTGGCTTCTAAGCCTCGGGTTCTCGGGTCCCGTGCCCCTCAGTCCTTGGGTCTGAGTCCCCCTGGCTTCTAAGCCTCGGGTTCTTGGGTCCCGTGCCCCTCAGTCCTTGGGTCTGAGTCCCCTTCCGCGCTGGAGGTTTCCCGAGGTTCCGTCCCCGAATTACGCTGCCAACGCTTAAACGGTTCTGTCGCCCTGGTACTCCTCTCGCTTTGCGGGTCTTGCGCTGCTTTGCGCCCTGAGGGTTTTAGACCCCAGTATCTTGTTCCTGCATCGAGATCTCATCCGTCTGCGCTGTCAGGGTGGCGATGAGGTCCATGATAGCTGCTGCACTTTCCTCGCTCATGCGCTTGCCCAACTTCAGTCCACAGAACAGATGGTGCAATAAGGTGCGGGGAATCGCGTATACTGCTTGCGCTGACCCCATGCCTCGTGTTCTGGACGCTGAAACTCCTTCTTGCGATGTGTTCTCGTGCTTTCCCAGCACAGCTCTCGCGGGACATGGCGTTGCTTGAGTACACTGCAGCAGGGGTACGGGTAGCACGGCGTTCGTCCAGATATGTGTAGGTTTCATGTAAGGTGTCCCATACCTACAGTAGGAGACGGGGTGAGGATCGGGTAACCCCTTCATCACAGATCGCGTGTGCAGCCCTCGCAGAGCATCCCCAGCTGGGTTCTCAATGAAGTAGTATGCTGGATCGTAGTACTCGATGATCTGCCGGGTACGTTTCACTCGTCGATCAGCCAGTTCCAGATCTGGTACTCCTATAGTCTTGGCCTTGCTGTACTCCTTACATGGTGGGCTCGCCCAGATCACGTCGAAGTGGTGTCGGGGGTACAGCTTGTAGTTCCAGTGGAGAATGTCCTCAGTGCATGTTGCTTGCCACTTGGGAAGAATATCCACTGTCACCACTTCGCAGCCGTGAACTGTCGTTGGAACTGTTGCTCTACAGATCCAGTCCCACAGAAGAGGACGAGGATCCTCACAGGATGTTGCACTGTTGTGAGATGCGGCTGATAGACCTGACTGGCACCCTTACTGTAAACCTTCGGAGTGGGGGCTCTCATTGCCATGAGCTGAGCCCTCTGCTCCTGCTGCTGGCCGTGCGTCTCCCTACGCCTCTTTTCTGGAGCCCTCCTCTGCTTCTCCTCATCGGCCCTCAAAGGCTCTCAGAGGTTCCAGCCTGCCTCCCTTGCCCTCCAGGTCTTCTCGGGTCCGCCACTGGCTGTGACTGTGTGGTAATCCCTTCCACTTGGTCAACCACTCCTGTACTGACCCGCCAGTTTTCCCGCCTAGCTTTCTGAAGCGTGTGCGAATGATGCGCTCCACCTCGCGCTCCTTCTGCCCTTCTACCATTACTGGCGGTGGTGCCATCTCCTCCCGTCTGCTAACAAAGTGATCTGCGCCTGACTGTACTGGGCTGAGCCTGTCTGCAGTGAAAGTGTCATGTACCTTCCAGTGCACGGGCAGCTCCAGTCTGTATGCTGACGGGGCTCCTCGGTCCTGTACTGGCAGTTCTTGCTGTCGATCGCTGTATAGACACTCTACTACTCGCAGAGGTCCGTGCCGCAACTTGCGCAGCTTGGGTTTCAAGCCCCTGTCACCGGGCAACGTCAAGTGCTGTCCATCCACCCACACCTGATCATTCACCTTATACTGTTGGAGACGGTGCCGTGCATCGAACTGCTCTATCATACGCTGCTGAGCCAGTTGCAAACCTTCTCGTGCCGCCTGCAGCTGCTGCGCGAACTGCTTGGCCAGCTGGTGAGCGGTACCCTGCTTGTCCGCTGCTGTGCGACCTCCCTTCCTCCTCTTTGCGCCTCCCTCCAGAGCTGCGTCCATGAAGAGGTCCAACTGAGTCGCTGGCGCATGTCCATACACCAGTTCGAACGGTGAGAACCCTGTCACTGCCGACTTGGAGTCGTTGATGGCGTACTCCACTGGAGCCACCCACAGGTCCCAATCCTCCTGGTTCTCTGCCACGTAACAACGCAGCATGCGCTCCACAGTGTGGTTACTGCGCTCAGCCTGGCCATCACTCTGCGGGTGATAAGGGGTGGTGCTGGCTACCTTCACGCCCATCAGTCGCATGAACTCCTGAGTCAGAGCATCTCGAAAGCGCGGGTCCCGGTCGCACACAATCTTCATCGGGGCTCCGTGCAGTCGCCACACTGCATCCATGAACATTCTGGTCACCACCTCCGCTGAGCTATCGTTATACGCCATTGGAACCACGTGCACCATCTTACTCAGTTTACAAGTAAAGGTGGCGAAGGCATTCACACCTCTCTCTGTCGTGGGGAGCCCAGTAACAAAGTCTATACTCACCACTTCCCACAATCGACTAGGCACAGAGTGAGGCTGTAACAGGCCTGCTGGGTATCCTTGGCGCGGCTGGGTTTGCTGGCAGGTTACACAAGTCTTCACCCATTCAGCTACGTCCAGGTCCATTCGCGGCCACCAGAATCGTCGTCTGACTCTGTCCAGGGTCTTGTCCCTCCCTGTGTGACCCGCTGCAGGTGCTTCATGAGCCTCCCTCAAGACCAGCTCTCTCAGAGGGGAGTCGGGAGCTAAGACCACCTGATAGCGCCCTTCCGCCACTCTCCAGATGATGTTACTCACCAGTCGAAAATGCTCGGTGCGGTGATGTTGAGTGGCCAGTAGTTCCTGCTTCAGGGCTGAAAGGTACTCACTGCGCCTGTGTTCTGCTCGTAAGGCACGCAGAAACATGCCTGGTTCCACCACACCTGCCTGGTCCCTGATCTTGGCTGCTGCGCCCTTGAGAGTCACTGCTGGTGATGCTGAGGGTCTTTCCCTTGGAGCTGTGATCTCTTCAAAGTGCTTTCGCTGCGGCTTAGCCAACACTACCAAGACGGGCCATGGAATGGGCAACTCCTGCAAGGCTGTACGGTGTCCCCTTTCTTCGCCAGGAGAGACGAACATCCGGTTGGGCTCCCCTTGCTCGTTCACTCGGGGTATGGTCTCTGCAATCTCCATTCCATACTCTCGCAGCAAGGGCCGCCAGTCAGCCTGCGGGAAGTCAGGCAACAGGAACAGCGCGGCTGTGCTCTGGGGGGCGTGCCGGGCCTCTGAAGCATAGTGCCTTAGGATGTCTGCAATGCTCACCTTGGAATCCGAGAAGGGTGGGTTACACCACACCACGCGACCCCTCCACTGTTCCTTCAGGCAATCTGTCCAGAACGTGTCCACCTGCCGGTTCTGCCCCATGAGGTCGCAGCATGCGTCCACCTGGAACCGTCCACCCAACACTTTCGCGTACTTGGCTTGCAATCGACTAAACTCGGACGGAATCAGCTTCCAGTCCTGATTGTCTACCAGGGGTTCCCCAGGTTGCATCCTTGGTGTGGGCTGCTGCTGTACCGCTGCTGGCTGCTGCTTCTCTGCTGGTCGCTGCTCATTCTGGGCTCGTGTCTGGACTCCTGCCATTGCTGGTAGCGCGGCCATCCTCTCCACTGTGACCATAGCGTCCAGCCATAAGTCCGGTGTTTCTGCCCACCAGAGACCGTTCAGCTGAGTTAGCTTACCGGTTACTTTGGGCTCACTGACCGGTGGGTACTCACCTTCCTCCTCGTCCGACGAGCTGAGCTCTAAGTCCAGGGGTGAAGTGGGGTCTTCCTCTTCTGCAACCTTCTTCAGGCCAGCCACCACGTCTTCTTCTGATTTCCCCTTAGCTCCCGCAGCTCTTCTACCCGCCTCTGCAGATACCGGCTGGTCAGTGCTCGGATCCACATACCCAGCTTCCTTCAGCCCCTCTCGCGCCGTCGCCTGCACGTAGTCCGGTCGCCGTGAAGCAGCGTCTGGTACCACCAATGTGCGTCCTGGCACGTGCTCCATGGCGTGCACTCCTACCTCCACCAGGTCTTCATACCACCTGGCCTGGCGTCGGCTGAGCTCACGACCAGGTGCGAATAACCACTTCAGAGGAGCATGATCCCCCATTAACCTGAACTCCGTGAAGATCAGGTAATGTCTCCACGTCTGCGTGGTGCAGTGGTGGATTGCGGCTAGCTCACGCTCACCTGCGTGGTAGTTCTGCTCGGCAGACGAGAATTGCTTACTCTCGAAGGCTATGGGTTGCAGGCCCTTGCCTCCTAGATCCTGCATCAGCACGCCAGCTAATGCCACTGCACTCGCATCAGTCTGCACAACAAAGGGGCTGGTGCCGCGATGCGCTGCTTCCTGATCGGGCAAGATCAAGGTCGGTGCAGTGGTGAGAGCGGTCTTGAGGCGTTCAAAGGCGTGTTCCTGCTCCGGTCCCCATTCCCATGGCACTAGGTTCTTAGTTAGCTTGGTCAAAGGGTGCGCTAAGTCAGCGAAACCCTGTATGTACCGTCGATAGAACCCAGCCAAACCCAAGAACTGTCGCACGTGCTTCACCGTCTCCAGTCGCGGCCAGTCCCGTATGGATGCTATCTTGTCTTGCTGAGGTCGACAGCCTGTGCGGTCAATGACATGTCCCAGGAAACGTACTGAGCGTTTAAAACATCGTAGCTTGGACTCCTTCAGCTTGACCTTATTCTGTCGACATACCTCCAAAACCTGCCGCAGGTGGTCCAGGTGCTCCTCGGGGTTGCGTGAGAAGATCATGATGTCATCCACAAAAACTCTGACGAACGGTAGGTGGCCCAAGTACTTCTGCATCATTCGCTGCCAGCACGAAGGGCTATTGGACAGCCCCATTGGCATGACCAACCACTCATAAGCTCCAAACGGCGTGGTCATCGCCGTCTTCTCGATTGCGTCCTCCTCCATGGGCACCTGCCAGAATCCCCACAGAGCGTCCGCGGTGGAGAAGATGGTCGCTCCCTGCAGGTCATCAATGAGAGACTGTACGTCAGGGAGAGGGTAACGGTCCTTCACAGTGATCTCGTTGATCTGGCGATAGTCGATCACCAGTCGCAGCTCCTTGGGGTTGGAGGGCTTGGGCACCATCAGGACTGGACTGCCCCAAGGTGAAGACGAGGGACGGATGTATCCCTTCGCCAAGAGCTCGTCCAGTTGTCCACGAAGTTGTCGCAACTCCTCCATGGACAGCTTGTAGCACCTCTTGTGTCGTGCACCATCACGGTACTCAGGGTCCACGCGCAGCGGCGATTTGTGGTCGCGGTCCACGACGCCCTCGGGAAGCTCCATGCCCACCACGTCCTGGTACCGCTGCTTCAGCTTCACCAGCTCGTCCAGGATCCATTGTGGTACCTCTGCGTCCTCCTCATCCGGCTTGGCCTCCTTGGTCTCACCTTTGTGCTTGACTTTGCTGTCCGCGCCGCTGTTCTGCTCATCACTGGGTGTCGCTGCAGCAGCTGGTGCCTCCTTCCTGAAACAGCTATGTCCATCTTTGCTTTGCCCTGTCTCAGCTTCTATAGGTGCTGCCAGTACTGGCTCGCTAACTCTGCGCGATCTCCTGTGGTTCACCCCTCTGCTCCTCCGTTGCTCCTGCTGCAGACGCAGTGCCTGCCCTGTTTTCCACAAACAGTATGCCTCCTCTTCCCACTCAGGTTCCAATTCCTCCGCGTGGTGCTGTGCAGCCTGCTCCCTGCGCTCTCGTGGAAGCATCTGGAACGCCTCCCATCTGGCCCTTGTGGGGTAAGGTCCCCAGTCTCGCACAGCGGGTTGCGCTGATGTGGGGCACGTCACCGGTCGCAGAGCACACACCTGCTCCTGTGCCCAGTCCTCCTGCTCTGTTGCATCTTGTTCAGATTCAGACGAACTGCTGTCGGAGATTAGGGTGGCTACGCTTGCTACTGTACTGTCGCTGTTGCAGCCTTCCTCGTCAGAGGTAACTTCCCCCCCCCTTTGCCTAGCGTTGTCACCCTCTGCCTCCGATGATGATGATGAAGATGACTCTGATAAGGCTGCAGAGGCCTCTAAGGGAGAGTTGGGGTCGTCGGTGGCCTCCATTTTAAATGTGCCATCTGGAGCCAGATACATCAGGTACGCCTCCTCGCCGCTATTCTTCAAAGCTCGCAGGTCCTTCCTGGCTTGCTTAGTACTGATAAGCTGTGCCTCTACCAGTCCCATGGCCTGCCCAGACCCTGTAGATGACGACCCAGGGTTGCAACCCGCGATGACTACTTTCTGCGACCCATGTCCGAACTTCACGCTACCATACTGGGCGTAGTCAAATGTGACCTTCTTCTGTGCTCGTAGCCAGTCTCCGCCCAGCACTATGTCCACTCCGAGTGCTAATGGCATGACACGCAGTGTAACCTGTTTGGCATAACTGCCCTTACGTGTCTCGGCTGTGAGCTTCGGACGGACGCAAGAGTTGGCGTCGTACACGGTGCCATCTGCCACCTGCACCTTCATCGGCGTCTCGTGTTTCTTGGGCTGGAGTTTAAACTTCTTGGCGGCCTCCACAGAAGTGAAGCTAGAAGAAGCTCCAGAGTCCACCAAGACCTTTACTCGTACTCTGCCTACCCAAGCCCAGAAAATCAGCAGAGTGGGTCCCTTCGCGTCCATAGCAGCTAGTACATCTGCATCCAACCATTCTCCCCAGCGTCCAGACCCTGCGTCCACCCCTATCTCTGGTCTGATGCTGGCCAGTTTGTGCAGTCCTGGCTCCTTCTCAGGCGGATTCAGCTCCTCATCTGAATTGTCCTCCGGCAGATGGTACGTGCCGGCCTCTGCTATCTTGGCTTGCCAGCGAGCCTGCCTGGTGACCTGATCTTCTGGTTCTGAATCACCAGGCCATGGCGCAGGTCGAGCTGCCTCTGCTTCCTGATGCGCCCGGGTGATCTTCCTCAGCTGGTCAACACGCTCCCGAATCTGCGCCAATGCACTTCTGACTCTGTGCCCGTGCACTTCCACTTTTTTCCTTCTGCGCGTTACTGTCTGTGCTGCTTTCCAGGCTGCTGACAGGTGTCCGTCGCGTAACCGTTGCTGGGCGTGTGATAGCACTGGCTGCTTAGCGCGATCCAGTTGTCGGCGCAGAGCTCTCCCGACCAGCTGGCGCGGGGCTGCTTCCTCTCTAAAGCGCACTCTTCTGACTCCTGGGGGCTGCAACGCGCGCTGGTACACCCCTTTTGAGCTAGGGGCTCCTTGACTCCCTTTGCCGAACAGAGGAAATCTGATCTGAACCTCTGTTGGTTGGGATGCCTGTGCTGGCGCAGCGTTTGGCTCAGTTCTCCCTGGTGCTACCACTGTGATTGGCCGTGACCTCTTCAGCCAGCGTAATGCCCGCCTCATTTTCTCCACCGCTCGCTGCGCTGGTCCTGGTCCGTGCCTCATCCGATGATCCTCTCTGAAGTGAGTGATCCACCGGTAGGTCTGACTTTGCCTGCCTCTCTCTGGTTCTCTTCCAGAGTCGGCCTCCCTCCTGATGGCCATGGCGAGGTGCGGAGTACTTACCTCGCGGGCCTGGGGGCCTATCCGCGTTGTCCGGGAGAGGCACCGGCCCCCGTCGACTCTCCCTCGGCAAAATCCATGTGCTCCGGGGCTACCAGTGCCAGCTGCTGCTCCACTATCCCGCCAGATCCAGTATCTATTCCCGCGTTCTTGAAGGTCTCGAAGGCCTCCTCCCAGATACATTTGACCCAGGCTGCTTTCTGCTGGGGCTGGTGTTGATGTGGGCAGTCGCGAGCCAGATGCTCCTTGGACTTGCATTTTCGACAACCAGAGTAGGTTGACGATCCTGGCAGCTGCCGGCCTTCCACTTCCGTTGGAGTCGTGGTCGTGGGCATGGCGTAGCATTGTTCCTTGGGAGATGCTTCTTCCTCCCAGAATTCTGCCAAAGGAGCTACATGGAAGGGGGATTGATCGCGGGCAGTCTTCAGATGCGCAGGATCCTTGCGTTCCTCCATCGTAGCTTGCTCCACATATCTGCGCAGTAGCTCTACCTCCCATCCAACCTTCCCAGAGCTCTGGTTGAAATCCACCTTTCCAACCAATTCCTTGTGGACTCTGGCATGCAGTTCTGGTGTCAGTCCACTTAGGAATATACCCGGTAGTGCCGCTCTACTTACTGGTCCCGTCACCCCATGGTTATGCAGCATTTCCAACATGTCGAAGGACTCCATGAGTGAGTGATGGAAGGTGGCGGCGTTTCTTCCAGCGTTCTTGCCAGAGGCTTGACGAGCTCGCGACAGCATATTGGGTAAGATACTCAGGTGAGCGTCAGTAACACACGCTCGCGCAAGCGTGGCCACTAAGTCGTCCGGACTCTGCATCTGGTTGGCCAACACTTTCTGATTTAGAACTCCTTGCGCTGACCCCTCCACCCGGTCCCTGATGATCAGTCGTAGTTCTTCTGGCACGGTGGTGATGGTGGCCCCTTCCTGATCTCCATCGTCGCAGGACTTCTTCTTCGTCAACGCCCTCTTCACCAGTGCCTCCTTGAAGTGATCTTGCAGTTCTCTCATGAACTTCTTCAGGGGAGCTAACAGATGTCCAGATGGTCTGTCCCCGCTGGGGCTATCCGTAGGGCATGTGTACGTGGTGATGCGGTCCCGTAGTTTCCGTAGAGAGAGCAACAATCTGTCCTCAGCTTCCAACTCCTTCAGCTTGGTATAGTCTGCCCGCTGTTGATCCCTCTCTGTCTGCTCCTGCTCGACTGGTCTTCGGGGCGGTGGACAGTTCGGAGGTTCTTCCTCAGGTTCCTCTGGTGGAGGTGGAGGCTGGGACTGTCGAGGGGGTTGTGACTGTGGTAAAGTGACACTGGGAGTTGGGATGTTGGGCAGTTGGGCCAATGCACCAGACCAGGGCGGCTGAGTACAATTCTGACAGAGTGGAACTTGCTCACACGTTCTGTTGGGTCCCAGCATGACGTCCCATACTAACCCAGAGGCGACCTTAACCCCTCCAGCTGGTGACAACAACAGTCTACCGCATCTGCTGCAATCCGTGCCGCTCTGAACAGCCTGATCCCGTCTGGGTCCTACCAGCTGCATCACCGGGCTGATCAGTGACTCCCGAGCTCTGTGGTTCTGAGCGTGCCCATAGCTAATCGCTAGAGTGGAGTACTGTTTGGCTATGGCCACGGCTGTCTGAGCATCAGCATCGTGGCGCCTCACGTAGTCCCTGATACCCTGTTCTACAGTGATGGGTACCAGAGGGTCTCTCCACTCTTCCAGGGCTTCGTGGCTTGGTGGGGCTGCCTTAGCCGATGACGCTGAGCCTGATGCTTCATCATTGCCAGACTTGGACGGGGACCCTCCGGACTCAGATCGGGTGGTTATGGCTAAACGCCACGCCTCGTCGGGACTCAGTGAGGGATGCCGAGCCTTAGTCCAGTCATACCAGACCCACTCCGACTCTTCGGGTGAAGGGACTACTGCGCAGATGGCCTCCTTTCCCTTCAGAACCTCCCTCTGGGTTGCTATCAAAGCTTCCCAGCCCTCCTCTTCCCAACTCACCACTTCACCTCGAGCTGCTGCCAGAGCGACGGCCTTCTGGCGCTCTTCTGGGAGGCACTCAAAAGCCTGGTCCCGCAGAGCCTTGTCTTTGAACAAAGTTCTGACAGCCATCCCTTCTGTCAGCTCAGGCTCCAGAGCTGATACTCGAGAGGCAGGCTCCTCATCTACAGCCTTCCCTTTTGCTGCCTTGACTGCCCTCTTCTTGGCTAACTGCTTCTTCCGCCTCCGTTGCCGCCTGCTGCTGCCGCTGCTGCTACCTCTGCCTCTACGCCTGCTGCTGCCGCGGCTGCCTCGCTCCGGGGAAACTGTAGAATCGCTGGAGTCACTGGGCCCACTGCTGTCGCTGCTGGGAGGGAAACGAGGAATTGGTGAGAAGCCTGGGGGATATGCCAATCCGCATCTGGGTATTTCCTCCCACTGCGGCACGGATGGTTGCCTCTGGGCCTCTGCTGGAGCCGCTGAGAGTGCTGTGAAGCGTTCCGAGAGTGCTGAGAAGGTGTTGCGGGTGGGAGTCGCTCCTCTTTCCTTAACACGTGCTCTGCCAAAGTTCACTCCTGCAAAGAGTTTCTTTGGTAGCCCTTCCTGGTGTAGCAGAGTCCCGTGTTTAAGGGCACGCCTGTATTCCCTCTCTGTCACTCCGGCGCCTGTAGCACAGCCAACTCCTGCGGGGAGGCCGGATGCCAAATAATCTTCCCGCTCCGGGTGCGTGGTTCATTGTAGAACCATTGTGTGAGAGTCTTCTTTTCCTCAGCTGACAGTGCAACTATCTGCAACCTCACGGGGGCTGAAGCCTGCGATTCCGCGCTGTCCCCACTGTGGTCGCTCCACGCAGTGCTGGTTCCCTCTATCCATCTGACCACTCGGACCTTCTGGTCCTTCCCGCACTACTTGCTGTACGCACGGTCCAGAGCTATTTGCTCTGGCGACCGGAAATCCTTCCTTCGGTCTGGCGATCTCTGCCTGTCCCCCTGAGGAACTGAGGGTTGTCCAGCTGGCTGAGCCTGCCGAGCTGGCTGAGCTGGAAGCTCTGATGCCTGGAGACGGGCTGATTCTCTCAAAGCTCTGACAGACCGTGCTCCTTCCTTCAGCTGCGGTCCGACTCTCTCCAGGGCAGCCACCAATTTCCGGCTGGCCAATTCCCCTCTGGCTTCCATCGCTGGGCGCGGTGTCGCTGGAAGGGGTAGTGCTGGAAAGTCCTCTGCAGAGACACAGGAATCAGGCAATACAAAGTCCGCGTGTTGCAAGGCTGATGCTGGCTGAGTCAGGTTCTCGCCAGAGCCTCCGGCGCTCAGGACAGGTGAGGGATTCTGATCGCGAATCGCTGGAACTGCGCCTGCTTGGGCGACTGGGGCCACACCTGCCTTGGCCGCTAAAGCAGCGTTTGCTGACTGTCCCGGCATTGAAGATGAGGATGCCGAGACAGTCGAGCTAGAGGACGCTTGACCAGTCGCAGTCTGGCTGACAGCGGCTCTGCTGCGCTGGATCAGAAGCTCAGTACGTTCTGGTCTCTTCCTGGTTCGTTCAGCGCGCCCCTCGCTGGTTACAGCCAGTCCTTCCAGCGTCGTCGTCGAGCCAGTTCGTGTGTCGGTAACAGCCGTAACTCCAGACACCGATGGCGTTGTAACAGCCGCACCTTCAGACACCGATGACGTTGTAACGACCATATCTCCAGACACCGATGACGTTGCGACAGCCGTATTTCCAGACACCGATGACGTTATAACAGCCGTATCTCCAGACACCGATGACGTTGTAATAGCCGTATCTCCAGACACCGATGACGTTGAAATTTGGCCAGAGCCTCCGGCGGAAAGGGTCGACGTGGGGACCCTATCCCCCACCATTGGGCAAGTAACAACAGTGGCACTTCCAGACACCGATGACGTTGAAATTTGGCCAGAGCCTCCGGCGGGAAGGGTCGACGTGGGGACCCTATCCCCCACCATTGGGCAAGTGACAACAGTGGCACCTCCTGACACCGATGACGTTGGAATTTCGCCAGAGCCTCCGGCGGAAAGGGTCGATGTAGAGGCCCGATTCCCCGCTTTCGGGCAAGAGGTCGCAGAGACGGATTGTGCTGCCAGTGCTGCCATGTTCATCCGTTCTAAGTCCTGCAGCTTAGTGGCAATCGGAGTGAAAACAGGGGTATGAACAGGGGTCACCAGTGCCGGAATAACCCCTACTGGCTCACTGGACAATGTACTCAGTGGTACTGGGCTCACTGGTACTTGCACAACTCCCCCCCCCCTGCCGAGGGGGTAATTCCTGCGCTGGTAACGTGCACTAAAGGTGTCACAGCAGGTGGTTGCTGCACAGCTGCTTCCGTCACTGGAACAGGACAGGACAGGGCCCAATTCGGTGCCACTGACGCCGTGGGGTACGGTGAAAGCTCGGGCACTGGCAAATTCGGCACCGGGGGAGACAGCATACCCGGAGAAGGGTACCCCATTGGTACGCCGTACGCAGCCGCTGGCAACGGAGTGTTATGTGGCCACAAGGCACGTGGCGGCAGTTGGTGCTGCTGACCGTACTGCTGTTGTTGCAGAAAAATTTGCTGTTACCCTTTGGCCGCTGATTCGCAACCGCAGATGAAGCAGCATAAGGCACAGCGCCGGGGAGAGCGCCGCACGCGCCACGCGCCTGATTCGGCGCGGAGCGGAGCAGCCTCCCCGCACCCTTTGCCCCTGGGTCTTCTGGTCCTTGCGTGCACCCTATGCACCTTTCTACTGTACGCGCACCCTCGCGCATCCCTCCCCACCCACGACTCGCAGCGCCGCTGCTCACCCTTTGGCCGCTGATTCGCAACCGCAGATGAAGCAGCATAAGACACAGCGCCGGGGAGAGCGCCGCACGCGCCACGCGCCTGATTCGGCGCGGAGCGGAGCAGCCTCCCCGCACCCTTGGTCCCTGGGTCCTATGGTCCTTGCGTGCACACTATGCACCTATCTACCGTACGCGCACCCTCGCGCATCCTTCCCCACCCACGACCTGCAGCGCCGCTGCTCACCCTTTGGCCGCTGATTCGCAACCGCAAATGAAGCA
>LGRX02032416.1:0-12837 GCA_001247695.2 Cymbomonas tetramitiformis | reverse complement strand
CAGCCACTGTCTTGGATTCTCGGTAGACATCGCTTGGGGAAGCCGCTCCCATAAGATCGTGGTGCCCTGGGAATTGAGAAAGGCGCTGGTCCACTGGCAGGAGTCCCGGGGCCGCTGGCAAGGAATTTCCAGGCGATCTGTACTCTTCTGCGCTGGGAACACCAGAGGGAAACCGGTTGACGCCCAGTCTAGCTGGTACTGTGGCGGGAGTTAGTTGGTGGCCAGCCGCCATTCCTCGAAACAAGTACGCCTCGGAGGATGAAAATGCTGCCCAAATTTGGAGTCCCAGGGGGTCAAATTCTGTCAACTCGGACTCTAAGGCGTTTTCCGCGATGGTCACCCAGGAGTACAATGGCAGGCGTCTCTGCTGAGTTCCAGTACGGCTTTCCGCGCAACGCCGCGCTTCATCCACTTGCGTTTTCTCCACTTCCAGAGTGAAAGCGTCACTGTCCTCAATCTCAGTCAGGCGCACAGGAGTATGCACTGACCCATGCTGCGCCAGGTCTTGGATGTCCACTCCGATGTGTCGCATAGTCATCCAAATCCGATTTGTATCGGTTATGAAGTGACTGGCGCTTCCAGGCATGGTTGGCAGTCGGTAAGAATATTATGCCTCAGCGCCGTGGCTGACAGTCACTGCGGAGGAAGAGGACAGGTGATTTCTCAACCAGAAGGAGGCTCCTTCTAAAGTCCATAGCAACACATCTAGACGCCTGTGTCGTGGTTCACCATTGTCTGAAGGCGGGGGCGAGTTTCCTGGTGACGGATGATCAGGCTCAGCGGAGTCCGAAGGCGATGCGCCGGTAGCCGGTGGATCTGGCTGAAATGGTGCCGGCGCCGGATGAGCCGGTGCCGGAGCCGGTTGAGCCGGTGCTGGAGCCGGTTGAGCCGGTGCTGGAGCCGGTTGAGCCGGTGCTGGTACCAGCCAAGGACCTGATCCAGCAGCTGGCGCCGGTGCACCTGGTAAACCGCTCGCCCATCCTAAGGTGTGCTGGTAGGGCGTCATAGGTGGAGCGCCCACCGCTGGTAGAACCGAAGTCAGATGAGGATAGTGTTGGAGCACTTGCTGATGTAGATTTTGCATGTACTCTGATACTTCTAACATCATCTGATTCTGCATTAGGGATTGATGCTGATGGTTCAGCGCGGGGACCGAGGCATCTGAGGGCGTCCTGGCTGAGGCGGGGTCAGAGAAGAGTGCTCTGCGCTGTTCTGCCAGGCGCTGCTGATTCTGTTCCCATCGCTGATGGCGCCTCTCCCGGCGAGAAAGCTGGTTCAGAGGTAAGTTTCTGACTGGAATTCTGCTGAGGACATCTGCTTGAGAAGGGGGTTCGATGACTGGAAGAGGAGGCGGCTGGTAGGCTGCGAGTCCAACGCCCCGCCTGAGTGCGAGGTCGGCGTAACTGACTGAGCTGACTGTGCTGACTGGCTGCTCCGTAGTTGTTGAGGTCAGCGAGGTAGTCAAAGGTCTGGACTCGCGGTTCAACAGGGACTCGGGCATATCCGTAGTTGTTGAGGTCAGCGAGGTAGTCAAAGGTCTGGACTCGCTGTTCAACAGGGACTCGAGCATATTCGTAACCGTAGCTGCCTCCGTAGTCGCCTGAGTCAGTGAAGGCGTCAATGAAGTTGCCTCGCTGTCTTTCTCGGACTCGAAAGTCACCGATAACCTTGCCATAGAGTCACCGATCACCTTAGGTTCCGTAACGGTATCGGTAATCGGTGAGGTCAGAGAGTCACCGTTCACCTTCTCCGTAAGCGGCGATGTCAGCGAATGCCCAGAACATGCTATGCTTATGTGGCGTGGGCCACCTGTCAAGCCGGAGCCACCTGTCCTCCCCGCTGCCCTCACCTCCCCGTTGCTTGTTGAGGAGGGAGTTGGATGCATTGAGTGTGCCATGGGTTCGCCAGCAATGCGTTGGTGCATGTCTTCTGACCTCCCCGCTGCCCCCACACCCCCTTGGTTAGGGCGCGGAGTCCAGGTGAGATTCTCACCCTGCTGCTGGCGCTTTCGCCAGTTGGCCACATCGGAGCGGGAGGGAATTTGGCGAAGTCCTGGTCTCTGCTCGTTCGCCTCATTCTGCATGTCCTGCTCAAGTGCGGCAATGTTGATCTCGGTCATTTCGCGCGCAGCGATCGGGTCGCGAGGTGGTCGGTCAGCAGGTAGAGATGGTCCCGCAGAGGCTGCTCCCGCGGACTCAGCCTGAAGCGCGTTCTCGAGGAATGGCGTGGGCAGCTGGCCGTGCGGGGAGGTCATCACCGTAGCTCCAGACCAAGTATGTGGAGTCCTGTAGGATGTCAAAGGGCTTCGCGGTCTTGGAGCTGGAGGACTCATGTTGCGCGTCCGCGGTGGGCTCCTGCAGCGCGGCGGTGGCGGGGTCCGGTCTCGAGTCCGAGGCGGGCTTCGCTGGCGCGGAGCTGGAGGGCTCAGGTCGCGGCTTCCGGGCAGTCGCAGGATGCCAGGGAAAGGAGAGGTTGAGTTGACATACCGCTGGGGAGTCGCTCTCATGTTTCGCCCTGCACCAGGGGTGTCAACAGTCAGCACCCGTGGTGACGCCGCTCTTGCAGGACGCAGAGGCGGATTAGGGTGCTGTTTAGGTACCGTTACAGCCTCCTCCAGGGGAGGTGTCACACAAGCTGTTCCAGAATCCAGAGCCAGAGGAGTCACGCTGTTAAACTCAGGAGCATCAGCTGACAGGGTCGACTTCTTCTTGGGTATCTGGAAGCTTGGCGCACCTGCTGCTGTCGCAGCCTGCGGCGGCTGACCCGGAGAGGGCGCCTTGTAGGTGCCCTTCGCCCCCTTGCCAGTGGTTCCAGTGGCGGCAGCACCTCTCGTACTGCGCTGACTGGCTTGCCGTCCCCTTGTACGCCTGGGAGTCGACGTGGGCGACGTTGGAGGGGAGCGTCCAGTGTTGGCGTTCTGCATCATGTCGAAATTAGGAGTGGAAAAGTGTAAATCTGACCGTTGGGGAAGTCAAATCTGTCCAATTTGGGCAAATTCCCCCAGAACACTCAGAAAAACAATTCATCTTAGCAGTGGAAGTTGGGGTGAACGAAGAAATATGCTTTCCAGAGTGAAATGCGGTTTTTGGTGGTCAAATTTCAAAAATTGAGTGTTAATCGGCAGTTTGGCTAATTTCTTGGCGGCAATCCCGGAGCAATCCAGACAAATTGACCAGGTCCCAGTGTTGGAGACTATTGTTTTCTTTCAAAGAATATAAAAAAAATAGAAAATTCTCCTTCTGGGCTCTCGTTTCCCCCTATGTAGTCCGATGGGCTCAAAATTGTCTAATTTGGCTCTGTCGTGCCGATCGGCCATCCCAATTTAAAATGTAGCGATCTATGAGGACCCAGGTGTCGGGGCCAGGTTCCAAACGACAAAAAACGATCAAGAAACGTCTGGAATTTTTGTGTCCACGTTAAAACTGTCTCTGAGGTCCTCTTTTCTCAATCTGACCACTTGTGCACTTTCCACTTCTCCGTTCGGGTCAATCTGGCTGTTAATCCCGGTAAATTTAAGTTGCTGGCGACCTCTTTTCCCCCTTTCTGATCATTTTGCAGCATAACAGTCTTGGAAAGTCGCCTGTTTGCATGCAGGGTGAAAGTCAGGGGGCAAAAGGGCGCAGAGCAATACCACTTCCAAGTGCAGACTTCTTGAGCACGTGACTGTATCCGAGCCAAAGCTCAAGGGGCAGTCAGAGGTTAATCTGCTTCAATCTTGGGGCACAGGTCCGTAGTCGGCAATTTTGCAGTGTACAAAATTGCAATGTTCTAGATAAACAGTTGAACAAGGCTACAATTCAAGCAATTGCAATATCTTTATGGCAGGAAAGATTGACCAGTAAATTAACAGGTTGAGCAACAACTCCTCCAAATAGTTACTTCAAGTTAGAACAGCCTCCAAATGGGCAATATTCAAGTCTTATACTTTCAAGTCGCGCAGTTCATATCTCTAATCGATCTGTCCCATGTCGGCTGGCATATCATCATCTGCCACCTATACAAATCCTAATGAGAGAATATGCATTTGGACAATCCTAATCAAGACAGTTGATTTCATTGTCCCTTGCTGATCTTTGCTTTCTTCCTACGAGGAGCCACGTCAAGCACTTCTTCTTCATCACTGTCACTGCTTATGGAGCATTTCAATTGAGTTATATACTCATGTGTCCAACATCTCGGATATTTCCTAGGTTGCCTCTTCGTCTCTTCAGACACCCCAGCCTTATTCTCACCCATTGAAGTCAATCCAGTATCTGACCCATAAGGTTTCTTTGGTGGTGCATGAACAGTCTCCACCACAGAGGCTGGGGCATCCTCAGATATGGCCTCAGACTCCTGCTCGGTGATAGGCGGATCCTCTGGCTGAACAGGTGAGGTCGGGGATGTGCCCTTTGGCACCCAGATAAGTTCACCCTTCTCATCCATGATCAATTGCAGTCCCAGTCTCTTCAACCTTCGAGCTTCAGCTTGTTCTTCAGCATCGTCAGCTACCAAGTCATCGAACTCGCTGACGTCATCCTCAGTGTCATCATATTCGGGCGAGGCTGGTTCCCATTTCGGACTGGCAGTGTCCATGTCATATATGACACCCGCGTCATCGTTGTCATCCGAACCTGGTAGCTTCTCCTTACTGTTAGTGACACCCGCGTCATCATTATCATCGGAATCCGGTAACTTCTCTTTACTCCAGGACACAGCGCCTGTACCCGAATCGTCACTGTCTGTAGGCTCTGAGTGTACAGGCTTACGCCCCGTGTAGGGAATTCCACGATATTCGTCATCGTCAATCACAATCGTCGGATTCCCGCGCCCCATGCTGCTGATCGGTAATGAGAATGGCGCTACCGGCGCCTTCAACTGAGTGGCGTCTTCCAGAAACCAGCCGCCGCCCCTATTACGCTCCCAGCGGCGTAGAGCACCCGAAGGGTGGACGATAATATGCTGCCAGCTATAATCCAGTCCAGGCTTTCGCTCCCCATAGTACGAAGTCAATGGCTCGGGAGTCCCCTTCCGAGCCCATTGCCATTTCACTGCTCCAGTACGCGTAAATACAATATGCCAATCGAATAGTTTGGCATGGCTAGTGTTCCCTGGCACATAACAAGAGACGACGGTGTCCGACCATTGTCTTTCGAAATTTGAAACATTAGTCTTCCACGTGAGTCCGTTAATGCAAAGTTTATTTGTGACAACAGACTTGGACTTATGATAACGCTATACTTGTTGTTGGCATCTATATATGAAAATGATGGCTTAGATAAGTCGTCGATAGCAATTTTAAATAATATATCACTAGATATCATCTCACCGACTTGGTCGTCACTAGCTTGACTTAGATTAACAACCTCTAAAGCCGAGCTTGAAACTAACGATTGTGTGCGGAGATATAACTCTCGAATTGTGTTCGATGTAAATGGAAAGTAGCTTTGCATAGTCTTTGATGATGTCTTTTGAAACATCGGTTCTAATTGGCTCAATTCAGATTTGCCTACCAAATCTCGCTCCCGAACCGGATTGCCCCCTAAAAGTTCGCTCGAATCGTTGTTGAGTGCATCGTTTACCGTTGATGCAAAAGGGCTTATTGCATTTAACAAAGTTCCGCTACACCTCGCTATGCTTTTGGTTGCGAAGGAGTAAAAATCAAACTTATCTTCCAAATCATTGTCGAATTCCAACACAATTAATTTGAGGTTTGCATCGGCTTGTGTTGCTACACTAGCCGTCACCGTCACGGCGGAACCGGCGGGTCCTAGTTGCTTATTTATAGCATCACCTATAGCCGCCAAAATTTGTGCGTCGTCAAATGTTTTAGGAAAAGGAAAATTTTGGGGGTTGATTTCAATTTTAAACAACTTGTTGGCATTAGCTGTTTTGTCTCCAAAAAAAAAATGTATTGTTCGTTTGATTTATATCATAAAATGTCTTTTCAATGTAAAAATCATTAACGGTGAGTTGCAATTGGTCCGTCGTCTTATATGAAAGCAATTGACTCGGAATATTATATTGACCCAGTCGTGAATCGAGTAAACTATTTTGTTCGCTATTAAAATATAACATTTTTGAGAATTTCGAGACATTCATCGTTACTATATGGTAACATTATTTTTAACATAATCGCGGACAATGAAGCGGAAGGTTATGAAAACTATTTAAAAGAATTGGAAATTTACAAGCAAGTTATGAAAATGATACATAGCGATTCGGTAAGTATACTCGATATCCCACCAGAATACTTGTTAAAATTTGCTTCAAACAATTATCAACCACCGACATATAAGTATCATCATCAACCGAGAATCATAGCATTCGTTGATGATGCACAAAGCACTCGGTTGTTTGGTAACCGAAAATTTATAAATATGTGTGTACGGCATAGACATTGCGGAATGTTCTCAAAAAATATGGGAGGTGCTCTAGGCTTGAGTTTGTTGATTTGCGTCCAAAACTTTTCAAGCGCCCAATTTGGTTTACCTCGTGCCGTAAGAAACAATGCAACGGCATTATGTTTGTTCAAAATATATGACGAGAAAGAGATGGAAAACGTATATAAAAGTGTTTCGGGAGAGATACCTCTTGAAGAATTTATGGAAGTATATGATTATGCTACCAAAGAAAAATATTGTTTTTTGCTTATAGACTTGAACCCCAAAGAGTCAAATAAGAAGTATCGGAAATGCTTTAATGAGCTAATAGTACCGAATGCCAATTTAAAAATGGAAAGTTAATAGTAAGGGACAAGTCTACATCGGGGGCCGACATTTCATTTAAATCTACATCGGGGGCCGACATCTCATTTTAATCTACATCGGGGCAGACACTTCATTTAATCCACATCGGGGGCAGACATCTCATTTTAATCCACATCGGGGGTAGACATCTCATTTTAATCCACATCGGGGGCCGACATCTCATTTTAATCTACATCGGGGGCAGACAGGCCTAAACGTTGCACATCGGGTGTAGACATCTCATTTTAATCCACATCGGGGGTTGACATTTCATAGCATGCGTAGACACACTTACATCTGAAACCTAACTTGTGAATGCCAACGAAGCCGCATTATTTCTTTTGCATGACATGCGGGAAACACGCAGCAATGCTAAAAGACCACCTCCAGACCCACTTCCAACAAAACAGCAGCCGAAACGCGCTGCGAGATCCACTGTTGCTCGCGAGGTGGAAGAGGATGTGCGGCCGGCCGCCACTGCTGGCACACCTGACCTAGAAGACCCAGATTTAGACAACAATCTTTTGAAGCTTGCGGGTTGCCTGCCTAACGTTTTACAGCTGGCGCAAACGGACTTCTTAACCGCGCATTCAGCGACGTTCCTGATCCCTGGGGATATATTATTTCATCCAGAACATGGCTTTGGTGTCTTTGGGCGCACTGGCAGTCGCACTCGCCCCTCCCTCACAATTCAGAGCTTCCAACTTGGTGAAGATGTCGCAACACAATTTGAAACCTTGCTTCTTTCACCTGCGGTGTATGATATTGACAACGTCTGCGACCTGCAGTTCACCAACCTCAACGTCACAACCTTCTCTTGCTCCCGCCGATCCAGCGTCTCGCATTTGACTGTCGGCTTGAAAACTGTTCCCGCGTATCCAGACGGCATGGAGGAAATGCTAGCAGAGGCTGCGGCAGCTGCTGAGGCTGAACGCAACAACATGTCTGCCAGCCAGGACGAGGAAGATGCGGAGGACGAGGAAGAGGCGGCGTTACTGAATATATCCGATGAGGAGGAGGAGGAGGAGGGTGTGGAGGACGAGGCGGTTGGTGTGCAGGAGGGAGGAGCGGCAGCAGAACCATCAGAAGCATACACCAATCGGCGGCGTGAGCAGAAGCGCCTGTCTGCTAAGCGGCGTAGGGTCATGCAGGTTGAGGCTTCCACTCGACTAGCACAAGGAGGGGCGGAGGTTCTACCTCCACGCGAATTGGTTTCCTTGCGAGCTGTTCCTACCAGTGACCTGATCCAGGAGGGGCTCGTTGTTGGCAGCCGCGACAGAGCCCTTCTTCTGACCGCTGAGGTGGAAGAGCGCGATGGCAAGCTCGCCTCCTATGCCAAGAGTTTCCACAAGGGCTTGGGCAAGTTCTGTGGAAAAGGTCACCTCCAGTTGCTCGCAGGCTGTGGCGTGGACTCCGAATGCAAGCACTGTGTGGAGTGGAGGCCTGCGCAGGTGAAGGATTCCGAGGGCGCTTGACGCTGTGTGTCTTTCCAGGCGCACACCTGCACCGCTCTCAATCAGGTGAAGGCGCGCACTGCCAGCACCGCATACACACCTGCGCAACTTGCCCCCATCGCGTCGAGGAAGCTTGTGGAGAACCCTAAGTACGACGCCACCGGCCTGAAAAGCGATCTCAGGCGATATCTCTGCTTGGACCCTACTCGCAGTTTCGTACAAAGCGTCATCACCATTGCTAGAGCGAAGCTGAACGGCGATCCTTCAGGGGAGCTCGCGAAGCTGCCTGTACTTGCTCAGCTTCTTCGCGAGCAAGGACACAGGTGCGAGGTCCACACGCTGGGGGCCAAGGAAATGGAGGCAGTGCTCGTGGATATCGAGCACAAGGAATTCTTGCAGGAGCAGAAGGCGAAGCCTGTAGGTCAGCGTGATCGGTGGGATAAAAAAAAGGCTCACAAGTACCCCGTGGAGGAGGGTAAGCAATACTGCCTCGGGTGGTCCTTCGCTCCTTGCACGACGATTCAGACGTTAGACAAGTGCATTCCTGTGAGCTTTGGGGACGGGGCGCATATGCGCAACAACTCAGCAGGGATCCTGATGAGCACGGTGACTCGGGACGCCAATCACCACGTGGTGCCTATGAACTACGCATGTCTCCTCATGAACGAGTGTGAGACCTCGCATAGCATGCAACTGATCTTCTCGAAGGAGGCCTACGGTGACGTCTATGACCACCCCGACCGCCGAGAGGTCTCGGATAAGGACAAGGGTTTGGCGGCTGCTTGGGACACCGTGATGTGTAACGGCAGTCTTTTGTTCACCTGTGCTCGTCACCGTGCGGAGGGTGTGTCCACCACGATCAGGCCTGGCGGCTCGGAAGCCCGGGCGTTGTTTCATCAGCAAGCGGTGAAGGCACCGACGATCCCGAAGCTTGAAGGGATCAAGGCTCAGTATTCCACACGTGCAGCGGAGTACCTTGGAAAGGCCTCTGATCAGTCACAATACATGGCGGTTTGCGGTAAGCTTCACGGTCAATCCGTGAATAGCTGCGTGGAGTGTATGAACGCGGCCAATGAGAAAGTGCGGGCAGACTTTAAGGAAGGTGTGTTCATGACCAAAGCCCTCCTGACGACCGTCGGCCTGTGTGAAAAGAGGTTCACTGAGAACAAGGCCAAAGCTCAATCGGCCACCGGCCAGTTGCCACCCGCCGTGATCTTGGATGTTGCGGAGTCCATGGAGAAGGCACTCACCATCACGAGCGGAATCTCCTTTACTTCAACTGACAAGGTGGTTGCCAGGGTTGCCTCCACGGTGACACCCGGGGTGCGCTACATTAGCACGCTCAGAGCTGGTGAGTCGGCGCAGTGTGATTGCGGAGTCACGGCATTGTCAGGCTTGCCTTGTCACCATAACTTGGCGCATGCGCGGGTGACGGGAAGGAAGTGGGAGGACTACGTGGACCCCTTGAAGACCACCGCTCAGTGGAAGATGCTGCAGTATCCCGCGCATATGGTTTTCCCTCCTGTGCCAAACTTGCTGGATTGTGAAGCGCACCCTGCTTATGACCCAAACTTGCTGCTCCCACCTTGCGGCTCCCATCTGGGATGTAATGGCGATTACATGATGTAATGATGAAATGATAATGATGATAATGATGTAATGATAATGATGTAATGATGTAATGATAATGTAATGATGTAATGATGTAATGATGATGTAATGATGTAATGATGTAATGATAATGTAATGATAATGTAATGATGTAATGATGTAATGATGATGTAATGATGTAATGATGTAACGATAATGTAATGATGTAATGATGTAATGTAATGATGAGCATGATCTGGGATGTAAATGCAATGCATAATTATCCCCGATGTGGATTAAAATGAGATGTCTACACCCGATGTAGATTAAAATGAGATGTCAGCCCCGATGTAGATTAAAATGGCATGTCAGCCCCCGATGTAGATTAAAATGAGATGTCGGCCCCGATGTAGGATTAAAATGAAGTGTCTGCCCCCGATGGGATTAAAATGAGATGTCTGCCCCGATGTGGATTAAAATGAAATGTCAGTCCCTGATGTAGATTAAATGATGTCGACCCCGATGTGGATTTAAATGAAATGGCCCCTGATGTAGACTTATCCCTAATAGTAAATATATATGAAAACTCCTTGTGAAAGATGTACGGCTATGACCAAATCCGGGCATCGATGTAAGAATATGACTTGCAAATGGAGTCCATTATGTTATGTACACAAGCAAGTTGTAGTCGGCGATAGCCAAATACCTAACTCGGGTCAAGGTGTATATGCCAAGAGCAATTTAAAGAAAGGCACGATGGTTGGAAGATACACTATTGGAACCGACAAAATGACGTTACAACAAATGAACGCCAAATTTCAGAGTGTGAAGGATAGGACTCATATTTGGAGCAACAATCCAAATGCATATTTTGATGCCGCAAAAACCAATTCGGTCGCGGGCAAATACAATAGTTGTACGCCTCTAGATGCTAGAAAAATGGGATGTAAGAATAATGCAAGAATCAACAATGTAGGGAACATAGTATTAAATCGAAATGTAAAACAAGACCGCGAGATATATGTTTCTTATGGAAGGGAATATTGGAGAAATAGAAAATAAATTTTTAAGAGAGGAAATTTAAGTCTCGAGGTAATTTCATTTTATAACAAAACCACGCCGGTTCAAAATTACATTTTCCCGGGAAAGTTCTTTCTTTATTTACAATTTTGTAAAATTGAATTCGTTTCCTAGGTATTATTAATTGGATGTCATTTGCAAATAATTCGCGCAAATAGTTTGTGTTGAGCATTGATATCGGACACAACAACATAAACGGTTTGCCAATTTTCTTTAAATGCGTCAATACTTCTTTTTTTTGGGAATATGGGATGTTTGACAATATGAAATCATAATCTAATGTTTCACTATCTATGAAAAAATCTAGAGTTGGTTTGTGTATAACCTTTTGGCAACCAATCTCTTGTAGGTATTCGCCCGCAATTCCATCACAATAAAACGGTTCATATAAGATTTTTTCTTTCGGAATAAATTGTTTGATATTTTCAAAAGCGGACTTAGGAGTAGCATAGTCGTCATATTTTGTAAAAGTCTTGGTGTGAAATGACGCCATATTTATCGAATTATTATATTAACAATTATTATATAAAAGAAATGTCTTTACGCATAAAAGGATTCCAAAACCAAATGAAAATTCGCTCCGGTCTCCAAGCTCCACAATATGTCGTCAATGAACCGATTGTAGGTGGTAATAAGTTAAATGAATTTTCAAAATTCCGAGAACAATGGACCTATGAATCCTATGTTAATGAACACTCACCGCCCGGCATCCTCGATGATAGAACCGTGCCGCTCCGTAAGTCGATATTTTGAAAGAAGTTCGCGAGGTTCATATCCGGACGGAGTAGGTTATAAGAGTTATCTTGTGACAAATAAAACGCCAATTAACGCGGAAACGGTTGTGTTCTATAGACCTCGTTATCATCCACAAATTAAACATTTAAAGTATCCCAATCAATCTAGTATAGGTGGTATATATATGCCACAAAACAAAAGTGAAAGCAAGTAAATTTAGTTTGGCTTATTTTCTTTTTGTTTATATTAAATGCCAAAGAAAGGTGAACCGTTGTCCGATGAACACAAACAAATTCTTGCCAAGGCTCGAGAGAAGGCGTTAGCGATTCGACGTGAAAAATCTAAACAAAAAGCCGACATCAAATTAGCAAATGAAATAGAAAAGAGGGAAATGCACGAAAAAGCTCAAAAAGTGATATCAAAGGCGGTGACCAAGGATGATTCCGAACCCGAATGTGATACTAACGATTCAATAGATGAGGAACAATTAAAAGACCATCAAACGGACGAGGTGACAATTCATAAAAAATCTATCAAAAAAATTAAGCCCAAGAAAAAAGGTGTTTATGTACAAGAGTCAAGTGGCGAATCGAGTGAGGAGGAAGAAATTGTTGTAAAGAACAAAAAAAAAAGTAAAAAAGTATCTAAAAGCGAAATCAACGAATCGCCATCCGTGGAGTTAAGTGAACGTGACAAATTATATATGTTAACAAAGAAGTCGTTGCTAGGTTTTAATTATCAATAAAGTTATAAATACTTCAATCTATTGGTTAATATTTCCATTGTCCCTTTAGTGCTCAAATTGTTGTCTTCGCAATTTGTTTTTAGGGCATCTTTATTATTATTCTTCTCATATTCCACCATAAAGATATATCGAATATCATTGCCTTTTTTAATATTAATTTTTATATTTTTCTTCTTAATATTCAAAGACATTACAATGTCATTACAACAATAAAAATCATATAAACGAGGACGATTTTTGGTGTATAAAACATCATACCATTTTTTATTGATAAATGTGTATTCTTGACAAGCACGTGCTTTTAATTCTTTCAAGACAATATTTGAAAAATAGGATTTCCAAATGATTACTTGAATGTCGTGGGGAGCGTCGTACAACAAATTCGATATAGAAGTCATATCAAAAGCGAGATTGTTAGTATTCGGTGTATATAGTGAATACTTGTTATGTTGTTAAGGCTTCAAGTATACTCTAGTATAGTTATGTCTTAAAGTTATATATATAT
>LGRX02032415.1:0-14618 GCA_001247695.2 Cymbomonas tetramitiformis | reverse complement strand
GTCTGGGAGAGCGCCAGCTCAGCATCAGGGATGGGGGTCCCTCGGTCTGCAAGATGCAGTCCGGGAGAGGACGGCCCAGGAAATAGAACGACATTTGAGTGCAGGAGGCACTCCCACAGCCATCCGGGCCCAGAACAGGGGGCACTCAGAGATGGGGGCAAGGGCACTGCAGGGTTCATGGATGTGGAAGAGATGCTGGTGGACGTCATCGCCCCCGAGGACATCCGGGAGGTCCGCTCTTCCATTTGCACATCATTTGCTCAAAGGACGTCTGCCAGAAGCATTGTTTTGCTGACTTGTCATTGCGGATATCCAATGGGAGCGCTCTTACCCGTCCGTTGCACTGGGATTGCCGCAGGCGAGTCATCTGATAGCTTGGGGGGTGTCGGGGCATGGAGGTGGCCAGAGGAGCTTGGGGGTGCAGGGCATGGAGGTTGGCCAGAGGAGCTTGGGGGTGCAGGGGCATGGAGGTGGCCAGAGGAGCTTGGGGGTGCAGGGCATGGAGGTGGCCAGAGGAGCTTGGGGGTGCAGGGGCATGGAAGTGGCCAGAGGAGCTTGGGGGTGCAGGGGCATGGAGGTGGCAGAGGAGCTTGGGGGTGGAGGGGCCATGGAGGTGGCCAGAGGAGCTTGGGGGTGGAGGGGCATGGAGGTGGCCAGAGGAGCTTGGGGGTGGAGGGGCCATGGAGGCGGCCAGAGGAGCTTGGGGGTAGGGGCATGAAGGTGGCCAGAGGGACCTGGGGGGGGTGGGGTCATGGAGGTGACCAGGCACGCAAATGGGGTGTCGGAGCATGGAGGTGGCCAGGGACGCAAAGGGGGTGGAGGGGCATGGAGGTGGCCAGGGACCTACGCGCACAATCAGAGCTGTTTACGGCACTTGCCAGCAGAGCGACGTGGAAGTGACAACCCGTGCTGTCCTCGGGCTGTTGAACCGGACCCGGCTAACAAGAAGCCGTCAGTCGGTGAGGCCTGGATGCCAGCGCCAAGGCGGGGCCTGCTTGCATATTTTGGATGGGAAATGAGGTCAATTCTTTGTCTGTGAGAGTGTTACATGCACTGCTCCGGTGACAGCATCCAGTTTTCTGACGAGGGAACTGCCACCGAAGGCGCGGTCATAGTTTGCCTCATTCCCCCGCGCGCACACGTATGGATCCATCTGCATCATCGGTCCTTGGTGGCTGCCCGCACGCACACTGCGCGTGGTGGATGATATCTTCTGATCACCACACGCGCCGCGCGGCAAGATGTCTGTGGCTGTCTCTATACCCCCCCTTTCGAAGCTCGCGGTATGATGATGCTTCATTCCAGTCAGGCTCCGCTCTGACGCGCGATTGGCCACCTCCATACCCCTTGGCACTTAAAGCATCCTGCAGCAAATGGTTTGCGCTTTCGCAGTCAATATTCATGGAAGTGCAACGAGCGCGGACCCCATGAGCTTCTCTGTTATGAGGGACGGTAGATTTGGAAATCGTGTCGCTGTGTGTCGCTGATCCTGTCGCCCAAGTTTGAAGGTGATTTCGACCTTCTAAAGCGGCTGGGAGCGCAATAACAATGCCTTCGACAGCCCTCGGATTGCGGGTGAAGGTGGCTGCTGGGGGCTTGGGAGCATTCAAAGTTTTCTTCCATTGGGGCCTTCGTGCAATGGCCACTGTGCGCTCAGATTTAGAGCTGATAACAGAACGTGGTAGGAGGATAAGGCTGAGCCGCAGGAGGAAAGTGGCACTTGGCACCTGCCAGTGGTGGATAAGGGCATTGCGTGCGGCGATGATAGCAAACATCGCTCCGGAAGGGGCTGATTGGGCGGACTTTTATTGACTGTGGGTTCAGATCTGCGTTGACGGCCGCAGCGGGTCACCAGTTTGGGTGCTTCGTTCCACTCTCGAGCGAGCTCGGGAGCACATTGCCAAGGTGATGGCTCATCCATGTGGCACTGACTCCCCAGGAGCTCAGTCTCAGTCCCGCAGGTGCCAAGTGTAGGTGACATGCATATCTGCACCCTTCCTGCATGACTGTCCATAATGACCACAAGTGGTCTGCGCTCGCTTGGTCACCTTTAGAGCATAGGCTCTGCACTCGCTGACTGGAGTCCGAGTGTGATCTGCTGCAGACACAACTTGTTTGGCATCTGTATGTGTGGTCCACGTTGTTGCTATGGTGACGGCGAGTCAGAGTGGGTTGCACGAGCACTTGGCTTATAGAGTTCTTTGCCACGTTGTGCTACCGTGACGGCGAGTCGGAGTGGGTTGCACGAGCACTTGGTGTATAGAGTTCTTGGCTGCCTGGAACTTTGGGCACAAGTTCATGTCACAGCATCTCCCTGCACCCGATCATCAGGTATTCATTCGGGGTGCTGGTTGAGCCAACCTCAGTTGGCATGCCTCACATGCAGCCAGCCGAGAGGGACGGAGAAGTGGGAGGGACGGAGCGAGGGTGGGGGGGGACCACGGATGTCGCAGTCGCTGGGGCAAACTTCATTTCAAGCCGCCTTCAAACTTATGGTGCGAGCCGCCCACTTCGATTCCCCACTGCTGCTGCGACCTTATTGACGCACCGCTGCCTCGCACCACGTCAACCTGCCGCCACCCTCAGCCACATTGTGCCACATCTCCTCCGACCGCCAACTCCCGCCTCATGGCGCAGCCGCCACCTGGCACCTGTGATGGGAAGCTCATAATGCAGAGGTGGGAAATGATTGGTCCCAGGTGAAAGGGTTCCCGGCTGCCAGCATATGCCAGTCCTGCATCCTGCTCACCTTCGCCTATCACTTCCAGCATGGTCTCTACTCCTGGCACGTGGACAATTCCGAGTTGGATGGCGTGCTGCCTCCGGTGCCTCTCGCTCCCCGGTCAATCAGAGAACAGGGCGATTCCCTGTCGACTAGCTCCTCTGCATGCTGCAGGAATTGGATGCGGCTGTGGGCAAGTTCACTCAGGCGCAGCTACGGCGCGGAGAGCCGAGCATGTGTCGCGTGGCACTGAGGATATGGGGTGCAGAGGGTGGGGAGTTCGGGGGGCTGAGTGGGTATGGTCAACGTGTTAGCTTTGCTGCGTGGGAGATATCATGTGGACATCACAGCCAGAGGCATGCAGCAGGCCGGCAGCCAGTGTGTTGTGTGGATCATGGGTTTGATGGATTGATGAAAGGTCGGGCAATGAACAAAAGATCCACCCAAGATTGACCGATCGGCGATGAAAAAGGATCCGTCTAATGGAGCGTCGATTTATTGAGGCCGAACTCAGAATGCATTTCTGTTGAATGTCGTACAAGACATCGAGAGTCGAGGATGAAGCGTGCAATCTTTTGGATGCGGGGGATGCGCGGGATCCGGCAGCAGTCTTGGGCTCCATGCAAAATCTGGCATGACGTTGCATATAGGCCATGCTATTCCAGAGCAAAGCGCAAGGAGCGTTCACCAGGCGCAGAGCATCCGGCCATATGGGAGGTGAGGCAGGAATAAGGTCGTTGGCGGGATTTTGATACACACTGGTTGGTGGGGTTGGTGGGGTTGGTGGGATTGGTGGGGCTGGTGGGGTTGGTCCGGGTCAAGGACAGGCAGAACTGCGGTCATGGGTTCGACCTGTGAGCCGCCTGCAGTACCCGAACAAAAGAACCCGAGATGCGGTTCACAGCTCCTGCTGCAAGGTGCTTTTCTAGCCCCCTACAAGGAGAGATGTGCTATCAGTCCGGAGCGCTGTGCTAGGATGCTGAGGCGTGCGCCACGAAGCTCGAACTGTCCAGCCAGTCAATAATTTCACAAGCTGGCACATCAACACCAAAACGCTCTCAGTGTTGGGCGCTTCACGTGCCGCACGCCCACTCAGATTTACAGGCGCTTGATTTCTTCTTAGTGGACAAGCCTGAGTACCCAACTTTGGCCATACCTCGTGCCGTCTCACCACCAAACCACCTCGCCAAGCAGGAATTGTGAGCCGCTAGCCTTCCTGGGGCTGCAGGGCGGCTGAGTTGGGGAGGACTGTGTATAGTGCAGGCGTATGATTTGACGGGATGCGGCGAGATGTGTGCACTAACGGGTGGGTGTGACAACCGCGAGTTCCTTCTTCAAATGATGGGGAAGGCTTCGACGAGCGTTGGCAGCACATGGATGGGGGCTTGGAATGCCGGGCATCGAGCGGTGAGTATTATGTAGCGCCTCGAGGCAGTCCAGGGACCCTGGGTTTCAGATCCTTAGACCCAGGCACCTTTGGGCTGAGACTGGTTGTCTTGGCAACACTGCCGAAAGCCACAAGTGCACTGTATGAGGTCAGATGATAATGCGCCATGTGTGCAGCATTTCAAAACGCGCAATGCATGAATGCAGATCAGCGATATTGCATGAATACTCTCACCATCATCGGTTTTACGTGTGACAAGTCCCCAGGTCCAAATTTCGAAACGATTTTCCCTCCCATTCGCCGTACTACCTCCGTTTACGTAGAGAAAAAATCGATGACAATTTCATGCTCTTGAAGCTTGAGTCCTGCAATGTTCATGCGCAGGGTGGAGGCGCAATTACTGTGCACGACGAAATGGTGAAGGATCACGTTGCAACCATGCCTCGCAGCTCGTACCTGTTGAAACGCGCAGAGTGCCGACGATTTTTCATCAGCAGTCGATAATTTACCCAGAAGGTATTAGTCATGCGAGAAAATGATTGGTGCATTGCATATGTAGCAATACAATACATTGCTAAGGGTTCGTATAAGTGCTATTCGAATTAATTTGGATCCACCTGGACTTGCAGAGAAATGGAATGCAAAACATGAAACCTGCCGACACGCTGCAAATTATGACTGCTGCACTTGATGATCGCATATTGTAGCCCGCGGGCTGGCACTGATCGTAGTTCCCGTCGTTGGCAAGAACGCAATTGTACTGCAAAAGAAAAAACTCGAAAAATTCCCCTCATTTTTTTGAGAATTGTTTTAGCTTACAGCAGACTACTCTGAAAAATCCCATTAAATAATTCATCTTTAAATCCCGTTCTATGTGTTCTACATGGAATTCCCGCTCCCGTTCTCGACCCTCCGTGTGAAAAACGAAATGCTAAGAATGACGAATATATGTATATTTAGTATTTTCAACCACACGAACAACTGTAGCATCTCATGGCGTCATAGCGTGCAAGTCGCTTCACCATCACTTAACCTCCTTTTCCATGCGGGAACACTAGCATTTAAAGGTATCAAACCTAACCTGCTGCTGCGCCCGGACATCATGCATGACAATAATACACTGCCTCCTTCCGTTCCAGAGAACACTCCCACCCACGACACTGCGTGCATCCTTTGTGCTTCGATACGGCCAGAATACAAATTCCGAAATAACTCGTGCTGGTGTGTGATGCTCGGTGCCACCTACAGTACCGAGGTCCTCCGATTAAGAAACCTCCAATGAGCTCTTGATAATGTTCAGCTATACCATAATGCCCTTCGATCAGCCTAGCATACCCTACAGTCCATTTCACATACCGTGTCTACTTTATTGATCTTTATATTAGGAATATATTTGCAGTGCGCGTAGGCAAATGCCATATATGGTGGAATGCGCGTAGGTAAATGATCGTAATGGTGGAATGCGCGTAGGCAAATGATTTTAATGTAGAATGCGCGTAGGAAAATGATTTTAATGGTGGAATGCACGTGACTTTCAGGTATTAATTTCATTTGCCTACGCGCATTCCACCATTAAAACCATTTGCCTACGCGCATTCCACATTAAAATCATTTGCCTACGCGCATTCCACCATTAAAAACATTTGCCTACGCGCATTCCTCCATATATGGCATTTGTGCCAGGGGTCATTGGTACATCTAAGCCGTTCAATTGGCAGATTGCATTTATATTCAGTGGGGCAGCTCAATGGAAATGGGTACCGAAAGGGACCCCAGAACCATTTACTGCGTACTGTGGAGATAGAGCGCATAATATCGACTATTGCTGGCAGCATATTATTGTCATGTCTTCTGGAGCGCTACGCCACTGGGAGCGTAAGAGAGGTGGTGGCTGGTATCTGGAAGACGCCGCTCGAGCGAAAGAGCCAGTGGCGCCATTCTCATTACCGATCAGTAATGCTCGTTGGAAGTATGAGACTGAGGCTGACGAGTATCGCGGAATTCCATACACTGGTCGTCCGAAGAAATCGACGCCTACGCGAACAGTGACGATTCGGGTGCAGGTGCTGTGGCTTAGAGTAAGGAGAAGCTGTCAGATTCTGATGACGACGATGACACGGGTACTACTGACATCAAGAATGCCACTGTCACTGCCGCCAGTCCGAAATGGGAGTATGACACGCCTGTCGATTATGACTCTGATGACACTGAGGATGACGTCAGTGAGTTTGATGACCTGGTAGCTGACGATGCTGAGGAACAGGCTGAAGCTCGGAGGCTGAAGACACAGGGATTACAGTTGATCCTGGATGACAGGGGCGAACTTCTCTGGGTGCCAAAGGGCACATCTCCGCCATCACCCGTTCAGCAGGAGGATCAGCCTATCCCCGAGCAGAAGTCTGGTACCGTCTCTGGTTGTGCTCGAGCTCGAGGTGTGGGGACCAAATCTAAACAGACCATGGCAAGATGTCGCGGTGGACTTCGTCACCGGCCTGCCAGTATCAGAGAGGGGTAATGACGCTTTCGTGGCCTTCACGTGCAAGCTGACGAAGATGGTCCACGTTATACCGATGAACTTCGGCGACAGCTCTGCAGCTGTGGTGGCCAGAATCTACTTTGACTCGGTGTGGCGCTTGCATGGCGCACCTATGAAAATTGTCTCTGACCGTGACCCGCGGTTTCAAGATGCCTTGCAGGAGCTCATGAGACTGATGGGTGTGAAAGTGGCTCGCACCACGCCGTACAACCCTCGGTCTGACGGCCAAGCGGAACACAGCAACAGAGTTATTGAGGACATGCTCAGGTCCTTCGTGGACGCCAATGTGGAGGACCGGGACCTGTTCACCACTAACGTGGAGTTCGCGATCAATGACTCCAGAAGTGAATCTACTGGCTTCACGCCATTTGAGCTAGTGTTTGGGTTCTCGCCGCTGTCGCAGTTGGACATTTTCCTGGAGGCCGCGCAGTCCACCGCTGGACGACGAACAGGGGGAGTAGGCACCGCACACGAGGTGGCCGCGAAATTTTCGTCGCAGCTGCGGGACGCCAGGCAGCGGTTGGAGCTGGCTCAACAGCGACAGCGCGAGCAGTTTGATCGCAGGCACGGACAGCGGGAGTATGCTGTAGGAGATCTGGTCTGGATAGAAGCGAAACACCTTACAGAGAAGGTGATGGATCGCTCCATCTGCAGGAAGTTGACCAAGCGCTGGCATGGACCGGTCCCTGTGACCGAACGCTTCTTCAGTGATGTGCAGATGACCATGCCAGAGGCTGACAGGGGAGCTCCAGTAGCCTACCGCCTACGCCTCCCTCCACACTGGCGGATACACGACGTGTTCGCTCAACACCGCCTCAAACCGTACACCAGCGGTCAAGATGCTTTCGCCGCGCGAGATCACCTAGCAGTACCTGAAGAGGTGGTAGTGGACGGTCAGAAGGAAGCACACGTTGAGCGTATTCTTGCACGTCGGGTGCGGTCTGTTCGAGGAAAAGAGGTGGAAGAGTGGAAGGTTCGCTGGACTGGCTACTCCAAAGCTCACGACCAATGGAGGACGCGTGACAAACTCGAACGCGGAGGTCCACTTCAACAGCTTCGTGAATTCGAGCAAGCGAGACTGCACATGGAAGCACAAGTTCGCGACGAAGCCACTCGGCGACGCGAGCAACGTGGCCGTCACTCTGCTCAAGCTGGAATGACACTGGCTCACCTCATCACTAACCCCTGCGATGAACTGGACCAGCTCGAACAGATGGTACATGATATCCCTCTGCCGTGGGAACGTCAAGAGCGTACGGAAGATGGGTCGTTGGCACTGGTGACAGAGCTCAGCTCAGCAGGCTGCTGGCAATACAGACGGAAGTAACCCGCATGCCCAGAATTCTTGTACTTTTCAGCGGCACTGGCTCAGTAGAGAGAGAATTCCTGAATTGCTTCCCCTCCGCTTCAGTGGTGACCCTCGACTCCGAACACATCTGGCATCCCACTCATGTGCATGACATCCTACAGTGGGACTACAAACAATACCCGCCTGGATTCTTCGATGTCGTTTGGGCAAGTCCCCCCTGTAGGCAGTACAGCCAAGCGCGCACCACTGGAGGACCCCCTGATCTTCCCCAGGCTGACAAAATCGTACGGCGAGCATTGCAGATCATTGACTACTTGGAGCCAAAACATTGGTTCATGGAGAACCCCAGAGGTCGCTTCCCCAACGCGCTGCGGCTTCGCCCCATGATGCGTCAACTTCCTCCCCCGCTGGTGTGTACCTACTGCATGTACGGCACGCAGTACATGAAGCCCACCTGCATATGGACGAACTCAGCACCACCCACGCCCCTGCTACGCTGTACTGCTTCGACACCGTGTGCGTGCAGATGGGCAACCGGTGCTCATCCAGAGACTGCTCAGCTGGGACCTCATCCGCAGCAGACTGGAGCGGGCCAATCCGCGAGCGTATATCCCGTGCCAGCGCCCCTGCTGCGACAACTTTTCCGACATTTACGCCTCCGCAAGACTGAAGACCCGCTTTAGATTCCAAGCGGCACCCTCCTTCGTGAAAGTGGTGCCCTGGTAGCGGCAGGCAAGTTGTGCTCGAAGAGGAACCAGAGAACCTAAGAACTGGAAACAGAAAGGAACCAGAGAACCTAAGAACTGGAACTTAGATGGGTACCTTAGCGGAGTGATCCCAGGAGGTAGACCACTCCTAAGGGGGGGAGAGTTGTGCCCGGAGGCACAGCGTGAGCCGATATGCCTATGCGTCTATATGTGTGTCATCGGGGGTAATCTGGGATTGGCACGATGACAGTGAAATTGGGCTTGAAATCACGATGAGAATGAATACCAGATGTCCGGGGTATGACAGTATGACACTATGACACTATGACACTATGACACTATAGTAGTATGACAGTACTGTGGGGGGTGTCATCGTGGCACTCAGTCAGACCCTCGAAGAATGGTCAGATTCGCATCGGGGTTGAAAAGACAATGAAATCGAATATCAGATGTCGGGGCTATGACAGTATGACAGTATGACAGTATGACAGTACAGTAGTATGACAGTACTGTGGGGCAGTCATCGTGTCAGTCTGTCGGCAGAACATCTGAATCGAGAATGACGAATCGGAATTAGAAATGAGATCGGATCGGGAATTGAACGTTGAGCCGAAGTGTGACATCGGCTCTCGAGTGGTTGACCCTGCAGCCTGAGTGACGAGTGAATAAGTGGAGCACTTGAGAAGTGTTTAGCCTTCAGAACTCGGAACCGAATTATCGTTTGTACCTCAATCTGGCCCTGATCCAGTATATTATAAAATCCGAATTGTGTACCTTTGCACGTTCAATCAAAAACATATTTCTGAGCATCTGTCGTAGTGCCCCAGGCACAGAGTGACGTGATAGCTTGGTGGCAGTTCAGTGATAGCTTGTGGTCATAACGACGTGACCCTGCCTATTTTCAAGAAGAACTAGTAGAAGTGACGACGGAGGAAGAAGACAGAATCGGCTCGAGGCCGAGCCACTGGCGAAGTGAAGATAGCATCAGTAACGCAGAGCAGCGTGATTGGTGGCAAGAAGAGTTAACAGGAAATGAGGGGAGGGAGGAAGATAAGTAACGGAGACGGCGCGTTGAGACGTTTAGAGACTCGTTATTGTTTTGCCCTTAGCAGGCCAAAAGCATGGCTATTATATAACTGCGAAGACAAAAGTACTCTCAGTGTATTTTGATATAAAGAATGCATTTGTATACTTAAAACCGGAAAGGAGTCTTGTGCCGACATCACTTGTGTGACATCCTTGAAGTTGAACGGCGTGCGTTGCAGTATAGTCGTGAAAGTACAGTGACTTTCAAACTCCTTTTCAAAACAATAACGAGTCTCTCCACTGCGGCTTGAACTAGTAGCAGAAGGAAGAGCTGGCGGGAAAATCCACTGCCCGAGTTACTCGGGCCCAGCCACAGGTTGGCTCAGAGGTTGCCTTGGGAAAGCAGGACACGGAGGAACCTGCGGTGACAACTCCAGCAGCGGGGTTTGATAAATTAACCTCACCCAGTGCCAAACGGCACAGATAACCAGACGAGGGTGACATCGAGAAGTCTAGCGTTGGGGCAACGGGTGAAGAAGCAGGCCAGGGTGACGACGAAGACGGCGAGACCGGTGAAGACCTGACCACCGGCATCGACTCCGACAGCGACGGAGAAGAAGAGAAAAAGAATGGGTTCAGAAGGAAGACCCAGAAGTTTCAACCCTTTATAGAAGACTGTTTTTGAGAAATGGAGTTAGACATGCGGTTGGAGAGCATCACTAAGAAGGGCAACTCCAGGCCACACTACTACACTGGCAAGAAGACTGATGGCAGAGAGGACTTCCTCCTCGGTCTCTCCAGGCGTCACACTGAGAAGGAATCGTGGTAGAATGTGGTAAACTGGTGTTAAAATGTGGTAAACTGGTGGTAAACGGCGGTAAGCCCCTATGTGGGGTGGTAATCAGGTGGTAAACGTTAAAATATTTATAAAAAAAATAACTGACGGTAAATCATTGGTAATTTGCGGTAACATAGGTTGAAGCATGGTAAAAGCCTGGTAATTTCAGAACGGAGCGTGGTAAACGAGGATCTGGAATGGTAAATGGTCGTGGCCTAATGGTAAATGGATATAAAACTTCGCAATGTAGTATAAATATAGAGACGGAGCTGGTAAACCGTGGTAAACGAGGATCCTGAATGGTAGATGTGCAATTCTCTGGTCTGTGGCCAAGGTAGAATTGACAGGAGTGGAGCGACTGGCGAATGGCGGCCAGGTATGAACGCAGGCAGGGGTATACATCATCGTTCAGTAGATAGGTGGGATGCGTCACATACAGATCGTATCATACCTGTCTCGGCTAAACCAGTAGGGAGCCGAAAGGTAGCCGATTTTAGTGGCCACGCGCACCATAGCTGGTAAGAGAGAGGTAACGTAGCCAAGAAACCAAGTTAGGTTCTTGAAGTTGAAGTTTTCAAAAAACAGTTAAACTGTAACAGTTTATTTTTTTGTTTATTTAATTTAAGTAGCAGAAGGTCGAGAAAGAAAATGGCTGGTAAGTAGGTTTACTTTTTTCTTGAATCACGCGGGTGACAGAAAGCAGTTCTGTTGCAATGTATGCAGAACAGGTAGTTTACTTTTAAAAGCGAGTACTGTTACTTAAGAATGGAGAGTACCCGAACAGGAGCAACGAGCGCTGCTGAACAAGGTGCACCTAAACGGGCAAGGACGGCCACGGTTGGCAGCGAGGCAGGCCAGGCCGCACTCGCTCCAAAGGTTACGTGCCCCATGCTTGTCTCTTGTGGATGTGCATGTTGGATAGGTTCGTGGCTTAATTAGTTAACCGCTGTTCGACTGAAAGAGCGGACGGCTCCTGAAAGTTTCTGCGTAAATAGGTGGTCAGCGAATATGTGGATACACACACAGCCGGTGACTGCGCCCTGGTGCGGAATCACGTGCTTAGGAAAAGTCACCGGCTGTGCGTATTCATTCAGGTATGCAGGCCAGGCCGCACTCGCTCCAAAGGTTACGTGCCCCATGCTTGTCTGTTGTGGATGTGCATGTTGGATAGGTTCGTGGCTTAATTAGTTAACCGCTGTTCGACTGAAAGAGCGGACGGCTCCTGAAAGTTTCTGCGTAAATAGGTGGTCAGCGAATATGTGGATACACACAGCCGGTGACTGCGCCCTGGTGCGGAATCACGTGCTTAGGAAAAGTCACCGGCTGTGCGTATTCATTCAGGTATGCGGACTCCCCTGTTTTCCGGCATGCACGCTGTGGGATGCCACTGCTGTGGGAATATCCCATGGTTTCCGCAGTGGATTCAAACATGCTTTCGTGAACTGGTGCGCAGGCCTCCGAAGCTGCAACCGTGCAGGGAGGCGGCCTCCCCCCGGTCGCTGGAGGAGTGGTCGAGGAAAACCCGGTAAGACCGTGAACTTTTCCTTCCCCTCCCTTCCCGTACGGGATCCCGCCCGCCCGCCCTTCATCTAGTGAACGCAGCCGCCACTCCGCGGGTGCCTGGTCAGCAGCTTGTCGGGCGACTGTTCATCTGCGGTTGCGAATCAGCGGCCAAGGGGTGGACAGCGAGTCATGGGTGGGATTGTTTTTTTTCCCCGGCATATATCTTTGTGTATTTCTTTGTAGAAAGGTGCATAGGGTGCACGCAAGGAACATAGGACCCAGGGACAAAGGGTGCGGGGAGGCTGCTCCGCTCCGCGCCGAATCAGGCGCGTGGCGCGTGCGGCGCTCTCCCCGGCGCTGTGCCTTATCCTGCTTCATCTGCGGTTGCGAATCAGCGGCCAAAGGGTGAGCAGCGGCGCTGCAGGTCGTGGGTGGGGAGGGATGCGCGAGGGTGCGCGTACGGTAGATAGGTGCATAGTGTGCTCGCAAGGACCATAGGACCCAGGGACAAAGGGTGCGGGGAGGCTGCTCCGCTCCGCGCCGAATCAGGCGCGTGGCGCGTGCCGCGCTCTCCCCGGCGCTGTGCCTTATCCTGCTTCATCTGCGGTTGCGAATCAGCGGCCAAAGGGTGAGCAGCGGCGCTGCAGGTCGTGGGTGGGGAGGGATGCGCGAGGGTGCGCGTACGGTAGATAGGTGCATAGTGTGCACGCAAGGACCATAGGACCCAGGGACAAAGGGTGCGGGGAGGCTGCTCCGCTCCGCGCCGAATCAGGCGCGTGGCGCGTGCGGCGCTCTCCCCGGCGCTGTGCCTTATGCTGCTTCATCTGCGGTTGCGAATCAGCGGCCAAAGGGTGAGCAGCGGCGCTGCAGGTCGTGGGTGGGGAGGGATGCGCGAGGGTGCGCGTACGGTAGATAGGTGCATAGTGTGCTCGCAAGGACCATAGGACCCAGGGACAAAGGGTGCGGGGAGGCTGCTCCGCTCCGCGCCGAATCAGGCGCGTGGCGCGTGCCGCGCTCTCCCCGGCGCTGTGCCTTATCCTGCTTCATCTGCGGTTGCGAATCAGCGGCCAAAGGGTGAGCAGCGGCGCTGCAGGTCGTGGGTGGGGAGGGATGCGCGAGGGTGCGCGTACGGTAGATAGGTGCATAGTGTGCACGCAAGGACCATAGGACCCAGGGACAAAGGGTGCGGGGAGGCTGCTCCGCTCCGCGCCGAATCAGGCGCGTGGCGCGTGCGGCACTCTCCCCGGCGCTGTGCCTTATGCTGCGTCATCTGCGGTTGCGAATCAGCGGCCAAAGGGTGAGCAGCGGCCAAAGAATGGCTCTCCCCGGGCCATCGACAGGGCCATGGATACCTGGCGATGTCGGTCCCGAGCTGCGCATGCTTCCACAGCCATCGAGTGTATGCCCCTGTGACAGTGTCCGTTCGCGTGTTTTTGTAGGGCCGCTCTCCCTGCTCTCTACGCACATGGCTGCTTGTAATAGTCCCCGGCGATGGCAAGTGTTTCATATGGTCGCTAGCAGCGGCAACTACCGGCCAGTTTAGTGAGCAGGCCGTGAGCAGGGATGGCGGAGGGTGCGCGTACGGTAGATAGGTGCAAAGCGTGCACGCAAGGAGCATAGGACCCAGGGACCAAGGGTGCGGGGAGGCTGCTCCGCTCCGCGCCGAATCAGGCGCGTGGCGCGTGCGGCGCTCTCCCCGGCGCCGTGCCTTATGCTGCTTCATCTGCGGTTGCGAATCAGCAGCCAAAGAGTGAGCAGCGGCGCTGCGAGTGGTGGGTGGGGAGGGATGGCGGAGGGTGCGCGTACGGTAGATAGGTGCAAAGCGTGCCCGCAAGGACCATAGGACCCAGGGACCAAGGGTGCGGGGAGGCTGCTTCGCTCCGCGCCGAATCAGGCGCGTGGCGCGTGCGGCGCTCTCCCCGGCGCCGTGCCTTATGCTGCTTCATCTGCGGTTGCGAATCAGCGGCCAAAGAGTGAGCAGCGGCGCTGCGAGTGGTGGGTGGGGAGGGATGGCGGAGGGTGCGCGTACGGTAGATAGGTGCAAAGCGTGCACGCAAGGACCATAGGACCCAGGGACCAAGGGTGCGGGGAGGCTGCTCGCTCCGCGCCGAATCAGGCGCGTGGCGCGTGCGGCGCTCTCCCCGGCGCCGTGCCTTATGCTGCTTCATCTGCGGTTGCGAATCAGCGGCCAAAGAGTGAGCAGCGGCGCTGCGAGTGGTGGGTGGGGAGGGATGGCGGAGGGTGCGCGTACGGTAGATAGGTGCAAAGCGTGCCCGCAAGGACCATAGGACCCAGGGGCAAAGGGGGCGGGGAGGCTGCTCCGCTCCGCGCCGAATCAGGCGCGTGGCGCGTGCGGCGCTCTCCCCGGCGCCGTGCCGTATGCTGCTTCATCTGCGGTTGCGAATCAGCGGCCAAAGGTTGAGCAGCGGCGTTGCGAGTCGTGGGTGGGGAGGGATGGGCGAGGGTGCGCGTACTGTAGAAAGGTGCATAGCGTGCATGAAAGGACCATATGACCCAGGGGCAAAGGGTGCGCGGAGGCTGCATGATGGTGTGCATGGTGGGAAGGCGCCCGGTGATGGAAGGTTTTGAG
>LGRX02032413.1:0-14555 GCA_001247695.2 Cymbomonas tetramitiformis | reverse complement strand
TGCTCGTCAAGTCCAAATTTATGTCTGAGGCCATGCCGACCGTGAGTGTGCTGTCGGCCCAAGTAGCATCTCACTACGACACCATACTCGCCCCGCGCGCTGGTGTAGCGCAAACTGCCCACGCGCTGCATACTCAATCTGAGAGTGCTGGTGCCATCGCTGACGACAGGCGTAAGCAGGAGGAGGGGAAGCGAAAGCTGCTGGCTGTCAAGGTACCGTGCCCTGTGTGTCACAGACGCGGGCACTCTGCTAAGGACTGTTTCATCAAGAACGTCGAGAAGAGGGAGGCTTTCCTCAAGAAGGCTACGGCGACCGCCAAGGAGGCGGTTCTCAAGAGGGTGGCTGACTACGAGAAGAATGGTAGCTTACCGAAGCCTGGTGAACATCTTGGCGCTGCAGCTAGGAAATCTGAGCTTTATCCTGGACTGGAAGAGGCTGGTGAGGTCGCTTTCGCCATTCGGGAGGCGAGTACATCTGACTTGCACCCTGGTCTGGACGAGACTGGTGAAGATATATATGCCAGTCACTACGGTTCTGGGCTATTGGAATCTGGTTGTGATAGCATCTCTGGCTCGCTGACCTCTTGTCCGACCTTGGGCCAGCTGTCAACGTACCAGGAGTTCTCGTTGTGTGAATTTCTGGAAGGTGAACACTCTGCCCTCGGCTCAGACTCAGGTGAGAGTGTTATATCCTGCACTACTGGCGAGGCGGACAAGCACTCTGATAATCTCAGCATCTCTGGGTCACTGCCTTCCAGTTCGACCCTGTGCGAGCATTGGATATGTGGTCGAGGCTCTGTGCCTGTGGAGCCCCAGCCACGTGGGGTCCCAGTGTTCAATTACTACTCTGTGCTGGCGGACGTGAGCGACCCTGAGCTCATTGTGTCCCACACCACTGGTGGAGACACCGAGGGCAATGAGGGCACTGTGGGTGCACCTTGTGTGGAATTGCCTTCAGTGGGGTGCCCTCCTCGCAGGACCAGGAGGAAGCACCACTGCTACGTCCCCAACAAGCATTCTCACGGCGCCGAGGTTGTGCCTGTTTATGACTCGTGGGTCTACATTGATGTGCTTACTGCCTTCTTCCCTGACAAGGCTCGTCTGAAGAGGACACAGGCCCAGTGGGATTGTGGACGTGATCAACACCTGGGTGGCATTTTTCAGATATCCCCCAGGCAATTGTGGTTCAAGCCTGAATTGCAGCAGTGGCACTCTGTCATGATGGCTGGGACTGTGGATATTCCTTCGTGCTTGTGACATACTTGACAGGGGCACTACCCTTCCTCGTGGTGTTGAATGTACTGTCAGTCTCGGGGTGATCCTCTACCAGCGCAATCTCATCAGGCAGCTTACAGATGACATGGATATATTGCTGAAGCTGGAGTCCGTGATGGTGCGCACCTCGCTTGCAGACCTGCACAGCTGGGCCTCTGAGCTCGGGAAGGCCACTAGAGCCTTGATACGGGTGGTGCAGCACTATGCAGGCATGCTGTCCCTCGATGAGGGGTGGGGTATCGATGAGTGCTCGGACTATGACTCGGATGGTGATGATCCCCTGCCAGACTTGGAAGATGCCTCTGACTCTGACGAGGAGGAGGAGGAGCCAGTGACAGGTGATTCTGGCTCTGCTGATATGGTGGGTTCACCTAATTATGATCAGCTTCTTGCAGACCGGGATTCCTGGTCTTACCACCCGATGGGGGACAACTGTATGCCTGGTCCTCTCTCCGTCTCTGAGCTACCTGGCAGTGACTCTGCTGTCGAGGTTCCTGACCTCACTTCAGGTTCGGACTCTGCCTCAGATTGTGGTGATTCTCTGCCGGATCTGGAGGATGCCTCTGACTCTGACGAGGAGGAGGAGGGTGTGTACCATGGGCACTTTGACGAGGAGGAGGACTATGTGGACCTTGGGCAGCCCGTTGAAGGAGTGGGTTACAACCCCTCTGATGATTGGGCCTCTGGACTACTTTCTCAGCCTCGCAGGGTTCCCCTCTGCACTGTGGGTCTGCTCCCCAGTGACTATTATGAGGACAACTGTGGGGACTGTTGTGATGGTGTCTGTGATGGCCTCGTCGAGGAGGTGGATTTCCACTATGCTCAGGTGGCATGTGGTGTGCGTACTGGTGACGGTCGCACTCGGTTTGCTGGGGGCAAGAGTGCTGTTATTGACAGTGGTGCCACCAAGCACATTTTCAACTCTGTCCGGATGTTTAATGCGGACTATGACACTACAGCCTGTGAGACTTTCAGTGTGGTGCAGAGTCAGTCTGTGGACTCCTCTGGCAGTGGCTCGGTGACCTTTGCCAAGAGGGATGTGGAGTCTGGACGTGTGGTTGGGCTGCAGTTCATGGACACGCACTGCATACCTGGGCAGCCCTTCAACCTCTTATCTGTGGTGGCCCTGGAGGATGCAGGTTTCCGTGTGGACTTTGGGGCTAGAACTTTATCCAAAGGGGGGGTTGTGTTCTCCTTTGCCAGAGTTGGCAACCAGTATATTATGCATGAAGACACATATGGCACTCTGGATACACATCTAGCCTGTGCTGTGACACATACTGACGATCAACGAGACCGTTCTGACTGGAAATTTGAGGACACCAAGCCTCACTTCACTACTCATGGTCCTTTTCTCCTGGAGCTATTTTCCTCTGATGACAACCACATCCTGGAGCACCACTATACCATCACTGACTCATGCTTTGATAAGGATTGGGCTGGCAAGCAGTGCTATGGGAACCCGCCATTTGACCACGACATTATTCTACGGTGTCTCCAGAAGGCCCTCGCTGACTTCGCCAGAGACCCCTCCAACACCAAGTTCATGTTCATATTGCCTAAATGGGTTACGGCGAGCTGGTGGAGTCTGGTCTCTCAGTTTGACATCATTCATGAATACCCTGTTGGTGCCAGGATCTTTTCTGCACCAAGGGAGTCATGCTATAATGTAGCCAACCTGGAACCCTGTGGAGAAGATCGTGTGTGGATCGAGGACACCAAGTGGCCAGTGGTGGTGCTGTTCAAGGACTCGCACACTACGGAGCGACTTGACATCAAGATGCTACAGCACGTAAGGCTGGGCCACATTGGTGACAAGCCTATTGACCACATGTTCGCTCAAAGTGTCCCTATGAGTATCACTGAGTCACAGTACTCTGGCAGCCCCGTGCAGCATTGCCCCGAGAGGTGTATTGCCTGCAGGCTGACCAAAGCCATACGGCCTACTGTGAAACCCACAGGGAGAGAGCTGTCCAAGGAGCTGGGCAATCTTGTGTGGTCAGATACCTGTGGACCTTTCAGGGTCAGTGCTGGGGGGTTCAGATGGTTTGCACTATTTGTTGATGACTGCACTACATGGATATCCATCTTCTACCTGAAGGTCAAGTCGGACTACCTCAAGGCCTTCCAGCAATATCGGAAGGAGGTGAAGCGCCTGAGGAGCACCATGGGCCTGTTCAGTGAGTACCACATGGTGCTCCACACCGATGGCGACAACACTATGATAGCTGGACAAACTGCAGCCTTCTGTGAGGAACATGGGATTGAGCAGAGGCATGGCTCACCGTACCTGCATGAGAACCAGGCGAGGGTGGAGAGGTCACACCGAGATGTGCAAGCTATGGCCAGGGGCGCTCCTGCTGACCTCTGGGTTTGGTGCAAGTATGTGGCCTCTGGCCACCCGCCATGCAGTGTACATCCTCAACCGTACGTTCCGAAAGTCTCTGGGGTGGACTTCATCCTACTACCTTACCAGGAAGAAGCACGCTGACCTGTCCCAGTTACGGATATTTGGATGCAGGGCCTATCCCTTCATTGACCCCACGGTCCGTGAACACAAGCTCAGCAACCGGGCACGTGAGATCAGATATGTTGGACACTCAGAAGTATCATCTGCCTATCTACTGTATGATTGTGACGCTGGAAAGGTGGTCAACTCTGGTATGGTTACCTTCTCGGAGAAGCTGGACACGCTGGGTAAGGTGATCACTTCATGGGACCCTTCTGCAGTGACCCCTCTCAAGACCAACTTCATGGCCACCACTCTGGATGCGCCCTACAGAGATCCTCCGCCTACACTATTGGAGACTGCTGTACTGGAGCAGGGTGTGTATATCCCTGAAGATAGTGATGAGATTGTGGCTGTGGTGAAGGTGGAAACCCCTGATGATGTGTGCTGGGTGAGTCTGAGCTCGTATCTTAAGCCAGGCAGTGCTCGGCTGTCACTGTTGAAGGATTGCCCATCATATGGCAGTATCAACGCTCACTATCCGCTGTTCACCGAGGTGCGTGCTGTGACTGGGAAGGGGGACTATGAGGAGGCCATGGTGTGTGGACGTGCGCTTGGGCCACATGCCCAGCCCTACTGCTTGGTGCTCCTCACCAACTTCACCATTTTGGACCTACCTGATGGAGAAGTTCGATTTCCACCCACACACACTTGCCTTGGTGTGCAGGCAACTGGGACACCAGCTGCGCAGGAAGCCCTGCTGCCTGCAGGGGTCACTGAGCCGAGATCTCATGCCCAGGTGTTGACTGCGCCTGACTGTGCTGAGTGGCTCAGCTCCATTCAAGATGAGTTGGAGGCGCTCGTGCAGATCAAGGGGGCTCTGCAGATGCTGGACGAGGGGGACGTGCCAACTGGAGTGAAGCTGCTGGAGATGTCTCTGGTCCTCAAGGTGAAGTTGGACAAGAACCGGGAGCTGCTGAAGAGGAAAAGCAGAGTGTGTGTGCGGGGGAACAAGCAAGAGTATGGCGTGGACTACTACGATACCTTCGCCCCGTGCACCCAACTGTCCTCTGTGAGAGTTGTCATTACCCTCGCCCTCAACCTGGGCCTCACAGTGTACCACATGGACGTGGACACTGCTTTCCTGAACTCCGTGCTCGAGGAGGACCTGTATGTGCGCCTTCCCCGAGGACTGGATTATGGGGGGCACAGATGTGCCAAGCTGCTGAAAGCTGTGTATGGACTCAAGCAGGCGGGTAAGGAGTGGTTCGACACCTCAGATGCATTCATCATGGGGTATGACTCCAGAATGCAGAGAAGTGACGTGGAGCCATGCCTGTACTTCATCCGGGACTCCACTCTCCAGGTGATCATCTTGGCCTATGTCGATGACTATCTGGTGGCCACCAACGACAAGTCCTGGTATGATACTTTTGTGTCATCCTTCCATGCGCAGTATGCATGCAAAGACCTTGGAGTGTTGGACTTGGTCATGGGCATCGGGGTGCGCTGGGGGAGTGACACAGCATACCTATGCCAGTCTGGTTATATCACCCAGATCATCAGTACCTATGGCCTGGATGATGCCAAGCCAGCGAGCTTGCCGATGTCACCTGGCACTGCACTGGATCCTGCTGATGGCAAGGGGGCTATGCCCTACAGGGCTCTCCTGGGGCAGCTGCAGTGGGTGGCTCGCTGCAGCCGGCCTGACATAATGGCAGCAGTATCAGTTCTCTCGAGGTTCTGCACCATGTATGGTCCAGAGCACTTCATGGTCCTGAAGCAGGTGGTGAGGTACCTGAAGGGCACCAAGGACTACGAGCTGGTGCTGCGCACTGCTTCAGTGCCTGGGGGGGGTGGTACTGGACCAAGCAGGCCCTTGCCCCTATCTATCTACACTGACTCCGACTATGCTGGGTGCAAGGTAACCAGAAGGACCACCTCTGGTATTGCAGTATTCCTATGTGGGAGTCTGGTTATCTTCTCGTCCATGATCCAGAAGAGCGTGTCCCTATCCACTACCGAGGCCGAGATCATCGCTATGTCTGAGGGAGCTCGTGAAGTCAAGTATGTTCTCAACGTGCTGGACTCCCTGGTGGACATATGCAGGCCAGTGCCCATGTACTGTGACAACCAAGGAGCTATCCACCTGGCCACTAACTACGTGAACAACTCCCGGTCCAAGCACATCGAGGTGAGGAACATGTACATCAGGGAGCTGATCAAGGCCAAGGACACAGAGGCGCTATACACTGGAACTGATGACAACACCGCTGACATCATGACCAAGCCCCTGGCACTCCCTATATTTCGTGTACACCGAGAGCGACTGGGTATCATGAACCTGCCTCGTGGAGACCACTGAAGACTGAAGGGGCACCATCCTAAAGACTGGAGCTGGAGGGGCACCATCCCAAGAACTGGGCATTGCTGACTGAAGGGGCACCATTCCCAAGAACTGGCAGTAGGACAACTAGACAGTCACCCTTTAGAAGGGGTGTTGGAATCTGCAGTGTCTGCTGATCAGTTTGATGTAAAGCATGACTGTCTAGGCCCTGTACAGCAGTCAGGATGATCAAACCCTGAAGAAACCCTGAAGAAACCCTATGAAACCCTTAGATCTAGATCTAGATGTGCTGAACTAATCGTGGCCGTTGGATCACATGATGACCATCGGCAAGACACAGTGTGTAATAGTTCACGGCCCATCGCAGACGTGTCACTGCAGTCGTTATGAACCTGGCAGTGGCACGTCATAACTAACTAAATAGCGAACTTTCACTTAGACTGGCCAATCAGTAATGATGGCGCGCAAATGTTCGTGGCGTTTCGAGCTGCGAACTGGTATATCTTTTAATAATGAAAGTTAGCGCTCGCTTTTGCAAATTACCCGACTCTGAATTCCAAAAGGAAGGGGGGAGAAGGGGCTCTCAGTGCATCACGCAAAGCGGGGCGGGGCAAGGTGTCAGGATTGCTGGAGATGGTGAGTGCTGCACTGGAGGAGCATGGGGAAGTGGCGGATGATCCGGAGGTGGTTGCCGCCGCGAAGGCCATGCGCAACCGCCTCCGGGAGCGGCAGCGTAAGGAGCGGCAGCGTGCGCGGCGCGAGCTCGAGGCCCACACCACTATGTCTCAGGCGCTGCATGCCGGCACCCTGCAGGCAATCCCTGCCGTCCAGCCCTCCCATGTCATCCTGGGGTTGTCGCTTGTCTGCGCACCGCTTCTGTGGCGGCCTGATTCACCTGAAGTGCCCGGCACGAGCCAAGCAGAGAAGGTGGCATTTAGCTGATCCAACGCCACGAAAGCGCATCGCCCTTGCGTGCGGGGCGGGAGGAGGTGAATCCCGGAGAAAGGGTCACTCCGCGCTTGGAGCTGTGCGAGTGACGCAGAGGCCTCGCCGCGCCCGCGCGCACGCGTGTGTGACGCAGAGGCCTCGCCGCGCCCGCGCGCGCGTGTTTGTGACGCAGAGGCCACTAGGGTGCTTTGGATGATGGGATGTGGCTGTCCCTGTGGTACCCTTCTGACGGGTACTGCCTCTTTGAGGGCGTCGGGCATTCGTCTGCGGCTAGCTCTATTTACGTCCAGTGCCTTGGGGCTTTTTCACCTGCCGGGGGACTGGTGATCGACAGCCACGTTATGGGGTACTGGCATCTCGTTGTTAACGGGGACGGCCACTGGAATGATTTGGATGATGGGATGTGGCTGTCCCTGTGGTACCCTTCTGACGGGTACAAACGGTCACATGAAAAAACGTGATAGATCGGCCGTTTTTTTGCAACGTGCCGCGGGATCGAAAATTCAGGGTTTCGGCTTCAGGGTATTAATTTTCATGGCCGCAAAAATCATTTTTTGCCGCAAAAATCATTTTTTGCGCTCGGGGTCCTTCCAGACCTATTAGTATGCGTCTAAGGAAGCATACTTGTGGGTCTGTGCTGTTCACCTGTTGTTTACTAACAACATATGGGCCGATTCTTGGAATTGCGTGTGATTTGGCTCGCTCAACCCTCCGAACGCTCAATCGAGCATCCGCTATACCCCGCTCGCTCGTGGGGTATATCGGATGATGGCGTTCGATGCGCAAGAGTCTCAGCATTCCAAAACTGTACCTACTTTGTGAATGCTGTTAGCGAGGCGAAAGTTATGGCTACGAATCTGTTCACGAATCCGCTTTTGCTAGAAAACACATACCCCGCAACCGGGCACAAGTAGCCCGCTTGCGGAGATTCTCAAAATGTAGAGAATGCGTCAGCGGATCCTCAGATTGTTGATACCTACTTGGTACTAACAGTCTCAGGATCACTATTCAATGTATGCGCATGCTTAGTATCATGATTTTTATGTAATATACACCGGTCAAACAAGCTGTGAGACTGTCCCCGTACGTTTTGCGAAAAAGGAATGAACGCTTACACAGCGAAGAAAACCAGAACGGGAAAATTGAAAAAATCGAACGACTGAGATTTTCGATTTTCCATCGTGGACCATTTCTGAACCGTTCCCCGATTTATCGGCTCCGTTGCATCTGAGCGTCACAAAATTTCATATGTCCGTTTGTACTGCCTCTTTGAGTGCGTCGGGGATTCGTCTACGGCTCGTTTTTTGGGAGTGTCTTGGATTCGTCTGACGCTAGCTCCCTCTCCGTGTACAGTGCTCATGGTTATTACACATGCCGGGGGACTTGTGTTCTTTGACCTTGATATGAGTACTGACGGATCGCTGTGAACGGGGACGGCCGCCGGGTGGAAGTGGGTTTTGGGAGGCGGTTATCCCTGTGGTGCCATTCTGGCGGGCACTGCCTCTTGGAGAGCTCGGTAGATTCGTCTGTCGTGCTGCGAGGAGAGGCAGAAGGTGGTGATGTACACCTTCTGTGTTTTCCCTTGAATTTTGTGGGGAGCACTTGGGTGCCCGCACGTTTCCTTTTTTTGACATGGGGTGTCCATGCTGTGTGGTGTGACTGCATTCATGACATAACCATGGACCAACAGGTCCCATCCATCGACCGGGAGCCACTGGGGGGCATGCCAGCAGGGTCCGCTTACTCCGTAACCCAGAGACCAACAGTTGTTTGGCGACGATCGGTCACATCGTATCATCTTTCCATGCTGCTTTGCATTTTGGTTGGGAATATGTATGCGTTTGTGGTATCTTGTCACGGCCCCGCCCTGCTTCTGATTTGCTTCTCACATCCACTGGGATGATGGTGGGCTGGCTTTTGTTGGCCGATCTCATGCCGTTCAGTGTGTATGCCCCCCCTCCATCCATCGACCGTGAGCCACTGAGGAGCATGCCAGCAGGGTTCGCTTACTCCGTAACCCAAGGGACCAACAATTGTTGGGCGATGATCGGTCACGTCGAATCATCTTTCCATGCTGCTTTTTGCATCTGGGTTGGGAGTATTTATGAGTTAGTGGTATCTTGTCAAGGCCCTGCCCTGCTTCTGAATTGCTTCTCACATCCACTGGGATGATGGTGGGCTGGCTTTTGTCGGCTGATCGCATGCCATTCAGTGTGTATGCCGCCCTGAGGCCGCAGCCGGTGGACGGCGTCTGTGCCCTTGTCGGCAGGGAACGCGTCCTCGGTCACGCGCACAGACGCAGCCGCGGAGCCGTCCCAGTACGCGTTCCAGCTGCAGGAGGACGGCCACCCGGCAGTCGACGTGCTGCTGTCTTTCAATCCGGGCACGTGCGGCGGGTTTTCCAACGTGGGGAGCTTGTCCGTGGGGATGGCCACGTGGCAAGTGTATGAGTCAGAAGGCGCTGAGCTGATGCTCACGTCATCGATGGGCGCGCCCTATGACGACATGCGCATTTTCGGCACACTACAATCGAATGGCTCGCTGATTGGATACGCCACCTCTTGGTATGAGATCGATCAGTACGTGGCGATCAACGCCAGCCTCCAGGGTGAAAGCCCGGCACTGAGTCCGACCTGCAGCGGCAAGGGTCACTGCGAGCTGGATATACAGCAGCTTTACAGGTGCCGGTGCCGCGAAGGTCACCACGGGGACTCCTGCCAGTACACCGCGAATGACACGCTGAAGTACTACGTGCACCCCTCACAGGGGTTGCTCGAAGCGCCGGCAGGTGACCTGAGCTGTTCGCTGCTGAGCCTTCCACCGTGGCAGCGAGGGCGTCCCTCCTTGCTGTGTCCAATGTGTAGGGGCCTGGGTGTGGGGCTGGAGAGGCGCATCGTGAAAGGCGGCAGTGCGTAGGAAACGGCCGGCCTGTGCGGCGACCGCAGCGGAAACACCTGCCGCTTCACTCTTGGATCGTTTCCGCTCCAAGAGTCGGATGCGCGGATCGATCACCATCGTAGGGTCATTCACGACAGTCAACGGCGCCCTTTAGGAAAAGCTGTCCGTACAACTTGCCAGCGCAAGCTTGACGCTTGAGAAACGGACTGCAGTGTCTTCACCTTCATGTTCGGCGCTCCTCCGCAAGAGACGTAATGACTGAGTGTGCCACACCTTGCTCGGAGGGGAGGGGAGGGGACGAGGGCAATGGAGCAGCAAACGGGAGTGCGGCCGCCCCCTTTGACAGCCTGCGCGCCGCGCTGGAGGGCACTAATGAGACACAGATGCGAGAGCTATGGCTTCTGCCTGGGGTGTACCTCGGCATCAACAACACCGAGCTGCATCTCACAAGCACGCAGCAAGCGCGATCCGCCATCCCCCTGCCCCAGAAACCTCTACGATTGGCCTCGATGCAAGGTCCAAACACCACCGTGATTGACTGTGAGGGGATGACCTGGTTCATGCGAGTGCATGGCGATGAGGATGTGTTTGCTGGGGCGGATCTCGTTCTGGAGGGCCTGACCATCCGGAATTGCACATACTCAGACCCCAGCGGCTATGGCAGTGCAGTTCAGGCATTCAGCTTCACATCCCCCCTCCGGCTGAGGCGCGTGGTACTCCATAGTCACCTCGGGATCGTCGGAGCGATCCACGTCTCCAGGTGCAGCCACGTTGAGGTGGCGGAGGCTGTCCTGGTGAACAACACCGCGCTGGTGCGCAGCGACGGCATCCAGAGCGGCGGGAAGGGCGGCGCGGTCACCTGCGAGTCCTCCAATGTGGACCTTGTGGACACCGTGTTGTCCGGGAACGTGGCCTCCAAATATGGTGGCGCCATAGCTGTCAATGGCGACGCGATGCACTTTGATGCCACGCTGTCGCTGCTGCGGGTGGTTATTCGTGGGAACATGGCCATGCAGATGGGGGGGGTGCGTTTGTGACCCTCTTAACCCTCTCCCTACCCTCTCCCTACCCTCGGCCCATTGCTCCGTCGGTACTGTGTCCTGTCCTCTACGCTGTTCGCTGCCCCCCCCCCAAATTCCCCTCCTGTGTTGTACTTTTCTTCTGCAGATTATTCTATTTTGGTGTTTTCCCTTCGACCCCTCTCAACGTGCGGGGAATGGCCTTGGCGGCTTCTACAGGGCATCTACATGTTCTGCACCGGGTATAGCTCCTTCACACACTGTGCGGTACTGGCCAATCGAGTCCTGCACCAAGATGACGTCGACGATGCCGCTTACCACCCACATGATCAAGAGAGTCTCTTGAGAGTGACTTCAGGGAGTGGCGGAGGGATCATGGCCGTCAATTCCCACTGCCAAATCGACGACATTGTGATGTCTCGCAATACAGCCATCAACTTCGGCGGGGTGCGCCCCCCCCTCTGAAAAAGAAGCATGTCTTCTCAAATTCCGGGCATGTATGTAGCTTCATAAACTGCCTGCATCAGAAGGAAGGGCCGCTTGACTCCGACAACTTGCAAGGGATCATATAGGCCGGCGATGACGTGGCCCATTTCCTCGCATGGCCGCCGGCCATGGCTGCTCAATTTTCGCTTCGAAGCAGTGCGGATTGGGTCATGCGGTGTGCTCGGACAGGCCATTCGTGTGGAGTCGGAGTCGTCTGTCTCTCTGAATCGCGTCATCATTGAGAACAACACCTGCTCCAAGGGGTCCGGGGGGGGGCTCAGCATCACCACCACCCAGTGCCTCTTCTCCCGGATACAGTTCAGTCAGAACGCGGCAACGGAGGGCGGCGGCGCGCTGGATGCGACCCAGAGCAGCATCTTCGGGCTGGACCTCTTCGAGGCCACCGGGAATGACGCGTACTTCGGGGGGGGCATGTACCTGCACGGGACCACCTGGAGCCAGGCGCCAGCGGGGATCATGCGGCTGGCAAACAATAGCGGAGGATCCGGAGGAGCCGTCCACCTCACCAGCAATTCGCACCTACACAACATCACTGGCGCCGTGCTGACGGGCAACACGGCGACGCTCTTTGGTGGCGCTATGGTGGTCAGCCGCAAGTGCACCGCGGAAATGATTGGAGCGGTGGTCGCGGATAACACTGCAGGCGAGTGCACCGATTGGCCCATTTCCTCGCACGGCCGTAAGCCCCTGTGGCACATGCCGCCAGGGACTGCGGCGGTTCAGACGGGGGGGATGCAGAGATTTCCCGTGATCAGCAATCCTGTTGCGCGGCGCCGGATTGACTTCTCAATGTTCTTGGGCAGTGTTCCTAAATGCACAACACAGCCGCAGGCCCTGGGAGTACGAATAGCAGCGATTGTAATGATTCGTATTTACAGAATGATGCATATTGCCCCGAGAGATGCATGTCCTGCCTGTACGCCCACGTGCAGATTGCCTTGCCTGGCATGCATCACTGCTAACCGTTGGATCGCCGGAATTGAATTTCGCAGGCAACGTTGGAGGTGCGATGTACATTCATGGCGAAAGCGAGCTTTACGGCTGCGCCTTCGAACGTAACCAGGCTACTGAAGGTGGCGCCATCGGATTCTTACTGGACTCAGGCTCGAAGCAGAGCATCGTGAAGAACTGCTCATTCGTAGGCAACCGTGCCGAGAATGACGGGGCAGTGTTCTTTGTCCACATGGAAGATATGGACCATGGAGAGAACTCCACGGAGCACGATGACATGGCGCATGACGATATGGGCAACTCCACGAACGCGACCAACTATAGCGCATGTGATATGGGCAACTCCACGAACCCGATGACATGGCGCATGACGATATGGGGCAACTCCACGAAGCACGATGACATGGGCGCACGACGATATGGGCAACTCCACGGAGCACGATGACATGGCGCATGACGATATGGGCAACTCCACGAACACGATGACATGGCGCATGACGGCCATGGGCAACTCCACAGGCACGATGACATGGCGCATGGCGGTATGGGCACAACTCCAGACACGATGACATGACACGACTGACCCATGGGCAACTCCACGAGGCACGATGACATGGCTTGCCTGACGATATGGGCAACTCCCACGGAGCACGATGACATGGCGCACGACGATAGGCAGCTCCCACGAACACGATGACATGGCGCACGTGATATGGGCAACTCCACGAACACGATGACATGGCGCGACGATATGGGCAACTCCACGAACACGTGGCATGGCGCGATATGGGCAACTCTGACTAGTGACGCAGGCGCATGACGGTATGGGCAACTCCACGGAACACGATGACATGGCGCCGCGATATGGGCAACTCCACAGGAGCACGATGACATGGCGCACGACGATATGGGCAACTCCACGAGGAGCACGATGACATGAGCGCATGACGATATGGGCAACTCCACGGAGCACGATGACATGGCGCATGACGATATGGGCAACTCCACAGGCACGATGATGACGCAGGCGCACGACGATATGGGCAACTCCACGGAGCACGATGACATGGCGCATGACGATATGGACCACGGCACCGATGAGCATTCGTCGCATCATATGGGTGGAGCCATGGCTTTACCCAGATTGGAGGCCCTCCTGGTGACGGGCAATTCAGCAGGCGGCGGCGCAACACTGCTCTTCATGCAGCACTATGACGTCAGCGAGCACGATGCCTCACATGTCATCTCGTGTACGAACTGCAGCATCTTGAACAACAGGTATGCATGCGACACACGTAATCTCCTGTACAAACTGCAGCATCTTGAGCAACAGGTATGCGGTGCGGCACCGCGTATCTACTACGAACTGCAGCATCTTTGGGTAACAGGTATGCGGTGCAGCACACGTAATCTCCTGTACGAACTGCAGCATCTTGAGCAACAGGTATGCGGTGCGGCACACGTAATCTCCTGCACGAACTGCAGCATCTTGAGCAACAGGTATGCGTGCTGTGCATGCTGTTACAAAAGCAAGTGCATGGCTTTGACGGAGCGCGCCGTGCATTGCTTGGCGAGGCTGCGAGCAAGCCGGCCGATGCTCTGTCTGACACTGCAGGGACAACGATGACTCCATTTTACAGCAAAATCCTGCACACGGGAAGCGGCCACTTCATGGCGACCTTTGGCATGGAAGCTGTGGGAGCAGTATCCAAACGCAGGCCCGGCATACCAATCATCTTGTGCTCAACAATTCGCCGCAGCTTGGCGGATGGCGATGCCAAAGTTAGACGCTCTGATCTGACATGTTGGTGGTGGTTGGGCGTGCTTCCCGGCAGTGCGGCTTACGTCAACGAGGAGGGCTACGCGGGCAACTTCCTGCAGCTCAAGGTTGCTTCAGGGGAGGAGGGCCTCGCCCAGCAGGAGGAGAGCGGCGTGCCTCTGAGGCAACCTTTCCTCATCAACCTCACAGACGTCTTCAACCTCACCGTGGCTACGGAAAACTCCCAGGCGGTTGTGGCCGTGATGCCCAGTAGCGAGTGCACCATCAGCGGCAGCGCTCGGGAGATTGCGTTTGGAGGGGTTGTGACATTCCAGGACGTCGTGTTGACGGGGCAGCCAGGCGTGTCTTGCGCTGTCCATTTCGAGACCCAGCTCCAGAATGG
>LGRX02032412.1:0-10101 GCA_001247695.2 Cymbomonas tetramitiformis | reverse complement strand
GTGTAGACATCTCATTTTAATCCACATCGGGGGTATACATTACATTCAACGTAAGGATATAATGTAAACGAAACATAACTATGCAAATCCAACCGGTAGGTATGTAAATCATATCGCGATGAAAATATCTACCGGTTGGATTTGCAAAATAATGTTTTTTGGAGCGTCCAGCAGTGAGAAACTGTTTCATTTCGCCAAACAAGACAGTCTTTCATCGTTTGCGGCACCAAAAAACATTATTTCGCAAATCCAACCGGTAGATATGCTCATCGTAATACGAGTTGCATATCTACCGGTTGAAATTGCGTAGTTATGTTTCATTTACATTATATCGTTGCGTGTGTCTTCTGTCTACGCATGCTATGAAATGTCAACCCCCGATGTGGATTAAAATGAGATGTCTACACCCGATGTGAAACGTTTAGGCTTGGCAGCCCCCGATGTGGATTAAAATCAAATGTCGGCCCCCGATGTGGATTAAAATGGGATGTCTGCCCGATAAGGGATTAAAAGCAAATGTCGGCCCCGATGGGATTAAATGAAGTGTCTGCCCCGATGTGATTAAAAATGAAGTGTCTGCCCCGATGTGGGATTAAAATGAAGTGTCTGCCCTGATGTGGATTAAATGAAGTGTCCGCCCGGGGATGTGGATTAAAATGAAATGTCGGCCCCCGATGTAGACTTATCCCATATATATATACAATCTCCGGGCCTGTCAGATAGTCCCATCGGGGGTTTTCAGGAATCGCGCTGAAAATTAGACTTCACGCGAATTGCGATATCTCCGTCGTTACTTGGCCAAATAGGCTGAAATTTAGCACAGAGTATACCACAAGGTACCCTTTAGGACGCCCTTGATTTGGATCGGGCAGCTTGTATAACACAAAGCTGATAGTATACCGTATGGGTGGGTTACCAATGCAGAGTAAGAATTAAAATAAACGTGTACCCAAAAGATAAATCTGCCCAAGCATGTGTTCTGGGGGTCCACTAACACACGTGAGGGAGAAAATTACTTATATATACAACGTTGTATATATATATGTGTGTGTGTTGTAGCGAGAATGTACCTTAGCGAGAATGTACCAGTAACACCCTGTGGTATAAACCAGTATAAATGTACAAGATACATATACAAAGTTAGTTAGGAAGGAAGGTGTTCGTGCAAGCCGTTGTTATCTGTTTAGGCTATTTGGAATCATTGACTAGAGAAGACAATGCAGGCAATGTAATGAAGACTTGTAGGCAGTGAAGGCCGGCAACTAGATGACAAATCGAAAGTCTTGGCATTCATGCTAGTTCCTCTCGAACCTTATTCAATTCCTGGTGAAATGCACAACAACAAATAGTGAGGGAAAGGGAGGTAAGAAATGTAAGGTTGGATGAAGACACGGTGGCACCACGGATGGGGGGTGAATGGTGATTGCAACGATATAGGATCAGGGCAAATGCAAAGGGCCGGGGTGTGCAGACCTTCAAGCTCGCGATGATAGCGCTCGACCTTGCCATTTTGATGCGCTTGACGGGCTTGGATGTGGGTGATCTTCACGCCAAAGACGTCGCAGATGATCCGCAAGGGGGAGGGGGTGAGTGGGATTACTGTTCAAGGTAGGGCGTATGGGTGGGGGAGTGGGGAAAGAACTGAAAGAGTTCTTCAATGGCGTCTTGCAGGTGGTGGTTGTAGGTAAGGGGCTGGTGGTGTTGGGATGCTGCAATGTCAATGGAGGCGCGCATGGCTTCGGTCAAATTCTTGGCTGGCAGGGTGCCTAACTGTGTGGCGATGAACAACCAAGACATGATGTCTACCTATCGCTCTGGATTGAAGAACATCACCAAGGTAACCCGTAGGCTGCGTGGAATAAACTTGGACATCGCCAAGCCGGGGGAGTGGGAGTTCAAGGCACGTGCTGAGGGTATCACTGGGACTCACGATGCCCTGCTGAAGATCCGCGAGATTGCTAAGGAGGTTGAAGCTGACCTGGAAGCTGAAACAGCATCATCGAAACCTACCCCTCCATCCTCGCGTGCGGTACATTTCGCCCCCAACACAGGTCGCACCTCCTTCTTTCGCCGTACCTCCCCCGGTAGAACTCGCCCTGCCCTCGCCATGCTGGAGAATTCCCCATCGACCCCAGCCATCTCAGCAGCAGTCGCCCTTCCCCCTCCACCGTGGCACTGGACCTGAGGGGTGTCAACGAGCTTTCGCTCAAAGACCGCACACCACCAAGGTTACCCGAAGACCTGTTTCACGACATCGGAACAGACCAGTACATCACTAAGCTGGACCTGCGCAGCGGCTTCCACCAGATCATCCCGACAGACGACGCTTCCTTGAAGACGTGCTTCTGGTGGGCGCGAGAAGGGGCAGCACCTGAGCAATATGTGTACAAGCGTATGCCATTCGGCAGCACCAACAGCACGGCCATGTTCGGCGGGGTGATCGAGCACGAACTGAGAGGACTCAGCTGCGCGAAGGTGTACTGTGACGACATCCTCGTCACGTCGCCAACAGCTCAGCAGCACATCGCAGACCTGGAGGCCACCATGGAAAGACTGAGCAAGGTGGGCCTGCGAGGCTACCTTGGCAAGTCTGTAATCGCCGCTGGAGGGTGTGAATTCCTTGGGTTTCCGTTGCGACCAGGAAAGCTCTGACTCGCCAAGCCAAAGTGGCCGCCATTCGCGACCTTCCCACGCCTACAGACGTGCGCGGTAAATTCGGATAAATTCGAGTAAATTCGAACAAATTCGGATAAATTCTAATAAATTCGAAAATATTCGGATTATTTGCAATAAATTCGAATATATTCGGATTATTTGCAATAAATTCGAATATATTCGGATTATTTGCAATAAATTCGAATATATTCGGATTATTTGCAATAAATTCGAATAAATACGAATATATTCGGATTATTTGCAATAAATTCGAATAAATTCGGATTAATTGGAATTAATTCGAATAAATTCGGATTAATTGGAATTAATTCGAATAAATTCGGATTAATTGGAATTAATTCGAATAAATGCGGATTAATTGGAATTAATTCGAATAAATGCGGATTAATTGGAATTAATTCGAATAAATTCGGATTAATTGAAATTAATTCGAATAAATTCGGATTAATTGGAATTAATTCGAATAAATTCGGATTAATTGGAATTAATTCGAATATATTCGTATTAATTCGAATAAATTTGAAAATAATAACAATGATAATTAAAATCAATTCGAATAAATTTTGAATAAATTCCGAATCATTCGAATAAATTTGAATAAATTCCGAATCATTCGAATAAATTTGAATAAATTCCGAATCATTCGAATAAATTTGAATAAATTCCGAATCATTCGAATAACTTCGAATAAATTCAGATTAATTGTGCCCGGGGCACTACGACATATACTCGGAATGATGTTTTTTATTGAACGTGCAAAGGTACACAATTCTATTTTATAATATACTGGAACAGAGCCAGACTGAGGTGCAAACGATAATTCGGTTCCGAGTTCTGAAGGCCAAGCACTTCTCAAGTGCTCTACTTATTCACTCGTAACTCGGCCTGCAGGGTCAACCACCCGGGCACCCGATGTCACACCACGGCCCAACGTTCGATTCCTGATCCGAATTCATTTCTAATTCCGATTCGTCATTTTCGATTCAGATGTCACATCGATGGGCTGACACGATGACCGTCATACAATATTGTCATACTATTGTAATGGCATACTGTCATATTGCCATACTGGCATACCCCAGACATCTGATACTCGATTTCATCGTCCTGATCCGATTTCATTTCTAATTCCGATTCGCCATTTTCGATTCAGATGTCACATCGACGGACTGACACGGTGACCGTCATACAGTACTTTCATACTACTGTACAGTCATACAGTCATATTGCCATACCCCAGACATCTGATACTCGATTCCATCGTCTTTCTGATCCCGATGCGAACCCGACCATCCCCCGAGGGTCTGACTAAATACCACGATGACTACCCCACATTACTGTCATACTACTATAGTGTCATAATGTCATACTGTCATACTACCCCGGACATCTGGTACTCATTCTCATCGTGATTTCAAGCCCAATTTCACTGTCATCGTGTCAATCCCAGATTACTCCCGATGCCCCACACATACGCACAGATATATCGGCTCACGTTGTGCCTCCGGGAACAACTCTCCCCCCCCTTAGGAGTGGTCTACCTCCTGGGATCACTCCACTAATGTGCCTATCTAAGTTCCAGTTCTTAGGTTCCCTGGTTCCTTCTTAGTCACGTAGGGAGAGATCTGACCCCCCCCATAAGGTGGGGGTCACATGACACCCTGACACTGGCGCGTCATAGCACTTCGTTTTCATCGTTGCGGTTATTTTCGTGGGAAAACTGAACTAATTGTTAACCAGATCCAGCGTGGCCGTCAGCAAGCTAAGACAACCACGTACTCACGCGATACGCAATCTCGCCACGTAGGATTTGCGGAAAATTTTAACGCATACAATGTTTTTACTTCAAAAAATGTTTGCCACTCGGTCAAGCTTCACAGACGGTGCGTTGAGCTGCTCTATGGCTCACTACCCCCTTCTCACTGGTTTCACCTGTTTAAGTTGTGTATATTCGCGAGTCGCTAGAGAGTGAACGGATGCGGAAAGTGCTCGAAAGTTATTCGGAAATTTGTATGTTGATGGGTTTTAAAAAACTTCTTCGCCTTAGAATTTACTTCACGTCTCTCACTTTTTCCCCTTTCGGTGTGGCAGGTCCTTCAAGCCTCAACACCCTCTTCCGGCTAAATTTACCCACCCCACAGTATGGCTCAGTTTTGCTTGCAATGCGTTCTTGACATGAGGTCAAGTAGCCACGCGACGTTTCCCGCTGCCAGTAGGATATGTTTTCAGTGCCGTGGGCCCGTGCTATCGCAGGACTCCCTCGTTGACACTCACTGTTTTTTTATAGATGCTTCCCGAGATGCCTTCGCTAGCTTAGCTCGTAGCAAGCCGCGCGCAGGTTGCACGGCTACAATGCCGAATTTTCACTTGAGGATTTTTGAGGAGGTTATTTTACCGTCGTCAGGAACACTTGAGTAAGATTTACGAGTTTGAGAAGTATTTTAGTACCACAGGGAGACACCCATCCCTATAGCTGCTGCAACGCTCTCTCCAAAGCCTGAAATGCTAACGTAAACATATAAAACGATCTTGTGCGAAACGGAAATTAACTCGTGGGCGTGCTCCACGAAGTTCTGCTCTGAACCGCGACCTAATGAGAGCCGCGACAAAGATGACAACAAAAACCCAAAGAAAGAGGTAGCGAAAGATGCGTGCTCCCAAAGAGGTAACAACTGGTCGTACAGGGCGGTCAATCCGACGTCCCAGCAGGCTCAATGTAGATCACGTCCCAGCGCAAAGAATAATACCGCGAACGGCAAGAATCCGCCGATACCCAAAAGCCGAACCACGAACCAACCAACCTGCAAAGACATAACGCAAGCGTAAGGTGGTACCATAACCTGCTGGATATTATACCGTGAGGGTAATAATATTCCAAGCGGACAGAGGGTCAATACAGGTCGGTCAGCAGTGGCAGGCTACATACTCGGATATTATGTTATTAGAGGGAAGATACATACGGACTGGAGACCCTACCAAATAGGGACGGGTCCATGTGATTCACAAATCACATGGACCCCGCATGGACCTCACGTGGACCCCCGTGGACTTGGAATGGACCTCGCATGCCCCAAATGGTCAGACATTTCTCCCTAGGGGTCCATATGGGGTCCACTGAAGGTCCATGTGGGGTCCATACGGTTTTCAGTCACATGGACCTCACATGGACCCTCCCTACGGGTCCATGTGGGGTCCATGTGATACCTCTTAGTGTGTACGTAGCATGTGGACCCCACATGGACCGGTGAGGGCCACATGGGTCCGATGGTCAGACATTCCTACGGGTCCATGCGACGCATGGACCCAACATGGACCCCGCATGGACCAGTAGGTACAATCACATGGACTTCACGGGGACCACTCAGTTATCATCACATGGACCCCACATGGACCGGTGAGGGCCACATGGGTCCGATGGTCAGACATTCCTACGGGTCCATGCGACGCATGGACCTCGCATGGACCCGTAGGGAATGCATCACATGGACCCAGCATGGACCCCGCCCGTTTGGGCGCTCGCTCGATGGGTCCATATGATTACTCAGCAGGTCCATGTGATTATTAAGCGGGTCCATATGATTGTCTTGCGGGTCCATGTGATTATTTAGCGGGTCCATGTGGGCATTAAGCGGGTCCGCGTGATTCTTCAGCGGGTCCATGTGGGCATTAAGCAGGTCCGTGTGATTATTTAGCGGGTGCGTGTGATTATTAAGCGGGTCCAAGTGAGTACTCCGTTGGTCCATGTGATTATCAAGCGGGTCCATATGATTGTCTTGCGGGTCCATTTGATTATTTAGCGGATCCATTTCATTATTTAGCGGGTCCATGTGGGTATTAAGTGGGTCCGCGTGATTCTTTAGCGGGTCCATGTGACTATTAAACGGGTCCACATGATTATTATTCCATGGGTCCATGTGACTATTCCACGGGTCCATTTGATAATCATGCAGGTCCACGCACGTGATTATTTAGCAGGTCTATGTACTCTCTTGTGAGTCCGAAAATGCTGCCGTTCGTGCTATCGCTGGGCATGAGATTCTCGCATGGCGGAGGAAGGCAAAGCATTGTTACAAAGATTGTGCATGCTAACAAAGCAAGCAAGGGCAGATCATCTTTCAACAAACGATAACGACGGAACTGTTAAACATACATGAACGTATTACATTCACGTATTATTTTCAGCCTATCCACCCTATCGTTATAAAATTCACTACAAACCAGGTTGGCACGAAACCTTAACATCGACGAAAGCATACATAAAATACTTGATGAACACATAATACTTAAAGGTTAAATATAACTAGTTACTCGCACAAAACTCCTAACATCCTACAAACTATTTTCCTATACCGTGAACGCGGAGATGCAACCGGCCGGTAAGCAGACCTGCAGTCGGACAACGAGACACGGAAATTAGTAAACGCATAATAAGAAAGAGACCGAATGCAACACAACCGCGAATAATAAAGAAATGGAAACCAAACAGCGAACAAGACAACCGACGATTTGAGTGTCGCGCACCAAACATCCGACTGTGCTGATGTTCGTGAGGGAGCTCAACTGGATACATCGTTCAACAGATTTCTGCGGGCACAAGGACAATCCGGTCAGAATATTTCCAATAAAACAAAATACGTATCGTCCGGTGGGGTGGGTTGGAATCAAACCAACGAACTTGCTCCAGTCCGAAGAACTGGGGAGACGCATGTCTCTTCCACCCCCAATGGCACAAACAAGTAGAGAAAGATTGCGCAAAAAATACGCGTCAGCAAACCATAATAAAAATTCAACAAGAAGGTCTACGTATGCATGAATATCACAGTATACAGAAAGCACACAGAGCAAGACTGCACGAGGGCTCTCTGAGACCGCCGACAAAACTGAGTGGAGGACTTTTGAGCTCCATCCTCCAAATGCTGAAAAGTCAATACAGTACTGTACCGAGGTTGACGTTGAGCTTGACACACGCCTATCGCCTTCACCGTGTCCCTGCGCTGTCGATGTCGATGTCGATGTCGATGTCGTGTGATGACGATGACGATGACGATGACGATGAAAGGCTACTGTGTCACGTTTACCCCCCCCGACCCCCGCCCCTCTTTCGCCAACTGATTTCCGTTCTTCGATTTTTTCCCTTTAGTTCGATTTGAAAAAATCGCACGCACAAAAATGCCGATATCTCACGGGAAAAAAACATTTTTGCTTTTTTGTTTGGCAGGATATATTGCAATCAACCTGCCCCTTTTAGTGCCCAAATTTTGTTTTTTTCGATTTTTGGGTCGATTTTCGCTATCTCTCAACGAGGAATTCTTTACACCGCTGCTTGCCTCGCCGACGTTCTTTAGATAGGTCCACGTGAGGTCCATGTGACTCGAATCCCCAAAAATGTGAAACTGTGCGTCGGTCCCATAGGCTTCATTACGGGTCCATGCCGTCGGTCCATGTGTGGTCCGACGCAAGTCCATGCGAGGTCCATGCATGGTCAGACATTTTTGCACCACATGGACCCTGTTTCATTCCCTAGACCCGGCGTTTTTTTTTGTAAAATCTCGGGGACCCGCTAATCCTCATGGGGGCAGCGTGAGAGCGAGCCTTTAACACTGGTCGGTCCAAGTGAGGTCCATGTGTAACGCGTAACCCCAAAATGCACTTTTTTAAGCAAAAAAAGGCAAAAACACCTGTGCGTCGGTCCCATAGGCTTCATTACGGGTCCATGCCGTCGGTCCCACAGTGGTTCAACGGGTTATTTGGCAAGTCCATGCGAGGTCCATGCATGGTCAGACATTTTTGGACCACATGGACCCTGTTTCACGCCCTAGACCCAGTTGTTTTTTACTTTACCCCATAGGGGCGGGCTGTGTTCCACCTATGGGACCATAGGGTTTATTAGGGTTGCGGCGTCTTGCTGCGGTGGATTCCGAACGGGTCCGTGTGGGGTCCGTGTGGGGTCCAAGGCATGGTACCGACGGGTCCATGTGGGGTCCCAGGCATGGTACCGACGGGTCCGTATGGAGTCCAAGGCATGGTACCGACGGGTCCGTATGGAGTCCAAGGCATGGTACCGACGGGTCCGTGTGGGGTCCAAGGCATGGTTCCTACGGGTCCGGGGTTCGGGACCGGTTATGGACTGAGTGATTCCTATCGGTCCGAGACCCCGCCCCCGTATAGTACTGCTCGCTTTAAACACTTACTCACCCCAGCGTGTACGACCTTTTGCAGGCGTTCTACCTGCACCATGCTGGATAAAATGGTTTGGCACTTGTCTATGTGACGATAGATGGCGACTCCACAGGGCATACAAGGAAGCCGCCCTGGACGCTACGTTTCAGAGTATGGCATTTGTCCGTGTAATCAATGCCACCACCGAGGGCTTACGACACGTGAACTTGGCCGCCGTCAAATTCTCCGACATGTCAAACAATATGGTGTATTCATTCCGCAACAGGAGTTCGAAGAAGAGAATGAGCGATCATCTCCCCGAGATGATGAGATGGGCGGTGCGGATCGTGACCATACCCCTCGGGAAGCCGAGGTGATATCCAACTTTGAAGCGTTGGCGAAACACATCGAGGACTTGGGGTTTGGGAAACAACTACGTGATGATGATGGCGAATCGTCATCCGGAGACGACAGCGGCGACGGGGAAGGCGGTGGCGAGGAGGATGAAGATGCCGAAGAGCTTACCGACGACTCTGCGGATGATTCCGATGGCGAAGGCGATGTGGTGAGTGCGGTGTTCAGGATGTGGTACCCATTGGGAACATGTGGGGGAACTATCGGTACGGGACGTGGTACCGGTCTAGGACCAGTACATACCGCCTCGTACGGTTACAGTAGTGAGTGCTGCTTGCAAGTTAAGGTACCCACATGGGACCGATATGGGACCTGTGTGAACGGCCCGGTCCCATGTATGGTACCGGATGGGGACCCATATTGCCCCATGACTTTACACATGCATCCTTCTAGTAAAATCTGAAACCAAGCATTCCAAAAACTGAAATCTAAATGCTCTAACGTAGAGCAAAAATAGCCCAAAACTGAAATATGGAAATCTAACGTAGACCAAATTGACCGAGGTAGAAAATCTGAAACCAAGCATTCCAAAAACTGAAATCTAAATGCTCTAACGTAGAGCCAAAATAGCCCAAAACTGAAATATGGAAATCTAACGTAGAGCAAATTGACCGATGTAGAAAATCTGAAACCAAGCATTTCAAAACCGAAATCTAAATGCTCTAACGTAGAGCTAAAATAGCCCGAAACTGAAATATGGAAATCTAACGTAGAGCAAATTGACCGAGGTAGAAAATCTGAAACCAAGCATTCTAAAAACTGAAATCTGGAAATCTACCGTAGAGCAAAAATAGCCCAAAACTGAAATATGGAAATCTAACGTAGACCAAATTGCCCGATGTAGAAAATCTG
>LGRX02032411.1:0-16652 GCA_001247695.2 Cymbomonas tetramitiformis | reverse complement strand
GATTATTTAGCGGGTCCGTGTGATTATTTAGCGGGTCCATGTGCGCATTAAGCGGGTCCGCGTGATTCTTCAGCGGGTCCATGTGGGCATTAAGCAGGTCCGTGTGATTATTTAGCGGGTGCGTGTGATTATTAAGCGGGTCCAAGTGAGTACTCCGTTGGTCCGTGTGATTATCAAGCGGGTCCATATGATTGTCTTGCGGGTCCATTTGATTATTTAGCGGGTCCATTTGATTATTTAGCGGGTCCATGTGGGTATTAAGCGGGTCCGCGTGATTCTTTAGCGGGTCCATGTGACTATTAAGCGGGTCCACATTATTATTCGATGGGTCCATGTGACTATTCCACGGGTCCATTAGATAATCAAGCAGGTCCACGCACGTGATTATTTAGCAGGTCTATGTACTCTCTTGTGAGTCCGAAAATGCTGCCGTTCGTGCTATCGCTGGGCATGAGATTCTCGCATGGCGGAGGAAGGCAAAGCATTGTTACAAAGATTGTGCATGCTAACAAAGCAAGCAAGGGCAGATCATCTTTCAACAAACGATAACGACGGAACTGTTAAACATACATGAACGTATTACATTCACGTATTATTTTCAGCCTATCCACCCTATCGTTATAAAATTCACTACAAACCAGGTTGGCACGAAACCTTAACATCGACGAAAGCATACATAAAATACTTGATGAACACATAATACTTAAAGGTTAAATATAACTAGTTACTCGCACAAAACTCCTAACATCCTACAAACTATTTTCCTATACCGTGAACGCGGAGATGCAACCGGCCGGTAAGCAGACCTGCAGTCGGACAACGAGACACGGAAATTAGTAAACGCATAATAAGAAAGAGACCGAATGCAACACAACCGCGAATAATAAAGAAATGGAAACCAAACAGCGAACAAGACAACCGACGATTTGAGTGTCGCGCACCAAACATCCGACTGTGCTGATGTTCGTGAGGGAGCTCAACTGGATACATCGTTCAACAGATTTCTGCGGGCACAAGGACAATCCGGTCAGAATATTTCCAATAAAACAAAATACGTATCGTCCGGTGGGGTGGGTTGGAATCAAACCAACGAACTTGCTCCAGTCCGAAGAACTGGGGAGACGCATGTCTCTTCCACCCCCAATGGCACAAACAAGTAGAGAAAGATTGCGCAAAAAATACGCGTCAGCAAACCATAATAAAATTCAACAAGAAGGTCTACGTATGCATGAATATCACAGTATACAGAAAGCACACAGAGCAAGACTGCACGAGGGCTCTCTGAGACCGCCGACAAAACTGAGTGTAGGACTTTTGAGCTCCATCCTCCAAATGCTGAAAAGTCAATACAGTACCGAGGTTGACGTTGAGCTTGACACACGCCTATCGCCTTCACCGTGTCCCTGCGCTGTCGATGTCGATGTCGATGTCGATGTCGTGTGATGACGATGACGATGACGATGACGATGAAAGGCTACTGTGTCACGTTTACCCCCCCCGACCCCCGCCCCTCTTTCGCCAACTGATTTCCGTTCTTCGATTTTTTCCCTTTAGTTCGATTTGAAAAAATCGCACGCACAAAAATGCCGATATCTCACGGGAAAAAAACATTTTTGCTTTTTTGTTTGGCAGGATATATTGCAATCAACCTGCCCCTTTTAGTGCCCAATTTTTGTTTTTTTCGATTTTTGGGTCGATTTTCGCCCTCTCTCAACTAGGAACTTTTACACCGCTGCTTGCCTCGCCGACGTTCTTTAGATAGGTCCACGTGAGGTCCATGTGACCAGAATCCCCCAAAATGTGAAACTGTGCGTCGGTCCCATAGGCTTCATCACGGGTCCATGCCGTCGGTCCGACAGTGGTCCGATGTATTATTTGGCAAGTCCACGCGAGGTCCATGCATGGTCAGACATTTTTGCACCACATGGACCCTGTTTCGTTCCCTAGACCCGGCGTTTTTTTTTGTAAAATCTCGGGGACCCGCTAATCCTCATGGGGGCAGCGTGAGAGCGAGCCTTTAACACTGGTCGGTCCAAGTGAGGTCCATGTGTAACGCGTAACCCCAAAATGCACTTTTTTAAGCAAAAACAGGCAAAAACACCTGTGCGTCGGTCCCATAGGCTTCATTACGGGTCCATGCCGTCGGTCCCACAGTGGTTCAACGGGTTATTTGGCAAGTCCATGCGAGGTCCATGCATGGTCAGACATTTTTGGACCACATGGACCCTGTTTCGTTCCCTAGACCCGGCGTTTTTTTACTTTACCCCATAGGGGCGGGCTGTGTTCCACCTATGGGACCATAGGGTTTATTAGGGTTGCGGCGTCTTGCTGCGGTGGATTCCGAACGGGTCCGTGGGGGGTCCGTGTGGGGTCCAAGGCATGGTACCGACGGGTCCATGTGGGGTCCCAGGCATGGTACCGACGGGTCCGTATGGAGTCCAAGGCATGGTACCGACGGGTCCGTATGGAGTCCAAGGCATGGTACCGACGGGTCCGTATGGGGTCCAAGGCATGGTTCCTACGGGTCCGGGGTCCGGGACTGGTTATGGACTGAGTGATTCCTATCGGTCCGGGACCCCGCCCCCGTATAGTACTGCTCGCTTTAAACACTTACTCATCCCAGCGTGTACGACCTTTTGCAGGCGTTCTACCTGCACCATGCTGGATAAAATGGTTTGGCACTTGTCTATGTCACGATAGATGGCGACTCCACAGGGCATACAAGGAAGCCGCCCTGGACGCTACGTTTCAGAGTATGGCATTTGTCCGTGTAATCAATGCCACCACCGAGGGCTTACGACACGTGAACTTGGCCGCCGTCAAATTCTCCGACATGTCAAACAATATGGTGTATTCATTCCGCAACAGGAGTTCGAAGAAGAGAATGAGCGATCATCTCCCCGAGATGATGAGATGGGCGGTGCGGATCGTGACCATACCCCTCGGGAAGCCGAGGTGATATCCAACTTTGAAGCGTTGGCGAAACACATCGAGGACTTGGGGTTTGGGAAACAACTACGTGATGATGATGGCGAATCGTCATCCGGAGACGACAGCGGCGACGGGGAAGGCGGTGGCGAGGAGGATGAAGATGCCGAAGAGCTTACCGACGACTCTGCGGATGATTCCGATGGCGAAGGCGATGTGGTGAGTGCGGTGTTCAGGATGTGGTACCCATTGGGAACATGTGGGGGAACTATCGGTACGGGACGTGGTACCGGTCGAGGACCAGTACATACCGCCTCGTACGGTTACAGTAGTGAGTGCTGCTTGCAAGTTAAGGTACCCACATGGGACCGATATGGGACCTGTGTGAACGGCCCGGTCCCATGTATGGTACCGGATGGGGACCCATATTGCCCCATGACTTTACACATGCATCCTTCTAGTAAAATCTGAAACCAAGCATTCCAAAAACTGAAATCTAAATGCTCTAACGTAGAGCAAAAATAGCCCAAAACTGAAATATGGAAATCTAACGTAGACCAAATTGACCGAGGTAGAAAATCTGAAACCAAGCATTCCAAAAACTGAAATCTAAATGCTCTAACGTAGAGCCAAAATAGCCCAAAACTGAAATATGGAAATCTAACGTAGAGCAAATTGACCGATGTAGAAAATCTGAAACCAAGCATTTCAAAACCGAAATCTAAATGCTCTAACGTAGAGCTAAAATAGCCCTAAACTGAAATATGGAAATCTAACGTAGAGCAAATTGACCGAGGTAGAAAATCTGAAACCAAGCATTCCAAAAACTGAAATCTGGAAATCTACCGTAGAGCAAAAATAGCCCAAAACTGAAATACGGAAATCTAACGTAGACCAAATTGCCCGATGTAGAAAATCTGAAACCAAGCATTCCAAAAACTGAAAGCTGGAAATCTAACGTAGAGCAAAAATAGCCCAAAACTGAAATATGGAAATCTAACGTAGAGCAAATTGACCGAGGTAGTAAATCTGAAATCAAGCATTTCAAAAACTGAAATATAAATGCTCTAACGTAGAGCAAAAATAGCCCGAAACTGAAATATGGAAATCTAACGTAGAGCAAATTGACCGAGGTAGAAAATCTGAAACCAAGCATTCTAAAAACTGAAATCTGGAAATCTACCGTAGAGCAAAAATAGCCCAAAACTGAAATATGGAAATCTAACGTAGACCAAATTGCCCGATGTAGAAAATCTGGATAATTGCTTTACACAATTCATAACCGATTAGTAGCCTTGGTATGTATGTATCTATCAAGGATTTGATATATTATTGACATATGAGAAAAATATGCTTCTCGTACTTCATTCAAATCCATTTGAAATTATAACGGCTTAATAATATGTCAAAATACTGATATACTTTGAGTTGTTGATATTTTTTGATGTATGCTGAAATGTTTTTATCCGGTTGACTTATTATTCATATATTCCCATTTTCACTAGTGACACATCACCTTCCCCGTGCACCCTATCTCGGGTGCGCCTCCCACCCCACGGGTCCATGCGAGGTCCACACATCACTTTCCCCGTGCACCCTATCTCGGGTGCGCCACCCCACGTGTCCATGCGAGGTCCACGCATCGCCTTCCCCGTGCAGTCCACCTCGGGTGCTCCACCCACTGGTCCATGCGGGGTCCATGCGAGGTCCACGCATCGCCTTCACCACGCAACCCATGCCGGGTGCGCCACCCCACGGGTCCATGCGAGGTCCACACATCGCCTTCTTCGCGCAGTCTATCTCGGGTGCGCCACCCTACGGGTCCATGCGAGGTCCACGCATCGCCTTCCCCGTGCAGTCCATCTTGGGTGCGCCCCCCACTGGTCCATGCGGGGTCCATGCGGGGTCCACGCATCGCCTTCACCATGCAACCCATGCCGGGTGCGCCACACCACGGGTCCATGCGAGGTCCACGCATCGCCTTCTCCGCGCAGTCTATCTCGGGTGTGCCACCCTACGGGTCCATGCGGGGCCCATGCTGGGTCCATGCGAGGTCCACGCATCGCCTTCACCACGCACCCCATCTTGGGTGCGCCACTCCCGGGTCCATGCGAGGTCCATGCGAGGTCCACGCATCGCCTCCCCCGTGCAGTCCATCTCGAGTGCTCCACCCATGGGTCCATGCGGGGTCCACGCGGGGTCCACGCGAGGTCCATATATGGTCCGTACGGTTGGGCGCCTATCGGAGGTTTGGTCCGTGCTGGTCCAACCTGGGTCCGAGCGATCATGTTTGGTCCAGGGTCGGTCCGGGGTCGGTCCAGGGTCGGTCCATGCACCACATGCTGCCTTAAAGCATGGCCATACGGGTCCATGCGAGGTCCCCCACGCCAGCGGCGAGGAATCCGTGGTGAGATTTCGATGGACACATGGACCCCACATGGACCGACGAAACACCGCATGGACCCATGGTGAAATGTCGCATGGACCGAGAAATCAGTGGTACCAAGTGTGGGACCCACCCCGGACCGATAGGAACTTTTGGACAAATCTAGTGGTAAAAGCCCGAAGGCTTCATCGACGGGTCCATGTGATCCATTTTTCACGGGTCCATGTGGGGTCCATGTGGTCCATACGGGTCCATATGGGGTCCATGAGGGGTCCCTATTGGTCCCGGGACCGCATGGACCCGGCCTTATTTGGTAGGGTGTTGAGTTGACGGATAGCGCGCCTCCACCTTCACCAAGTACAACGGATCCGACCATTCGCTTCGCTTCAGTTGTACGCGGAAAGCGAACTTGTCGTTTTCAGATTCCACCGCGAGAGCCACTGCAAAGCTGCCGACTGTCATCTGGCCGTAGGTGACCTCCCACTGGGCGTTGTCCACGTACTGCTCTGCTCGCTTTTGGGCTCGACCTTGGTGTTTCCGTTTACCGTTGTACACTTCTATCGGCGCTCAATCAATTCGGCGTTGGATGCGCACCGGTATAGCGGGGACGGCGGCAGCCCCGGCAGCTTCTATCGCCAACGCGGGCGCCTCTATCAGTCGAACCAAGGTGGCATTGCGCTCGATGGCCATTTTCTCGGGATGCTGGAAGGGTATCGCGGGCGCTTGACATTCTCCACCAGCAGTTAGGTGGCGCTGTTTCTCGATGACATCCTCGCGCCAAAACTTTTCGTGCACCTCCGTGAGCTTTGTGCCCAAAATGTCCTTCGATGCCTGTAAGGTATGCTCAAGCTTTTCGATGCCTTCTTCGGTAAAAGGAATCGGCTTGATGTATCCAGGCCCCGCGACAGGGGGTGTAGAAACAAGCTTTGGCAATGGAGTCTCGGGTAACCATTTTGGTGAAATGGAATACTGATTGTACTGCATGCCCACTTCGCCGTGCTCGTTCTTCTTGAACTTGAAAGCCTGCTGTGCCAAAATATTGTGGCAATCGAAGACCTGACCATCAAACCAAGAGCTGAAGTCGAAGATCTTCTCGGTGTGCTCGCATATTACACCATCCGTAAAGCATTCTTGTGCGACCTCTATCATCTCGTCGAGCGGCCAAGCTTGCTTGCGTCGTAGACGCACGGAGAAGCGTGAAAACATCTGGTCAATGTTCTCGTGCGTATGTCCCACCAACAGAAAGTTGAGTTTCACCTTGCGAAAGACGTCCGTGTGAACCAGCCAAGCTGCGTATGCCAACATCAACTTGCTCTTGTTGGTGCTCACATTGTCAGGCTGTACATACAATACTTCCGGCATCGGGTATGAATTTCCCCCGTCCCCGTTGCGTCGATGCTCTTGAATGCGGAGGATATCCCGGTGCAAAACGTTGACAAGGAAGTTCGCATCGTCCTTGAAGTTGGCGTAGTTGAAATCCATGAAGCGGCCCACGTTCTCGATCATGCTCCCCATGTTGTGCACGTCAAGGAAGTCCTTAGAGTCCAGATGTTTAGGGATACGTCGAAAGTGTGGCAGTCGGGTGGTCCACTGCGTCATGCCATCGATGATCACCGAGGCATACTTATGCCAAGTTTTGTTCATGGTAATGCTCTTGGTCATATTCGCTTTACGACCATGTTTGTAGTACTTCTGGCGCTCCGCTCGTGCGATTGCCAGATGTTTGTTGAGAGGCCCGTTGTATTGCGCTGTGCAAGATACACAAATTCGGGTCAGTGAACAAATTACATAAGCATATAAACACATCACAAAGCTATTCATGAATATTCACCTTTTGAGATTTGGTTAAGCCTTCCTTCAATAACTTGAAGGACGCGCAAACATCGCAGTGAGAAAATCGGTTCACCGATGGAATCTTGAGCCACTTGCTGCAATCTTCTTCAAATATTTTGTACCAGTAACTGAGAGAGAGCTTCTTGCTCTCCTCATCCTCACGCAAGCCCTCGATGTACTCGTCCCACAGCTCTTCGATGGTCAATCCATCCGAAAGGTGCTTCTCGGGTTTGTCAGGTTGGGGTTGTCCGTATTCGTCCGCGTATTTCTCGAGCCATGCGACGACCGACTCGCGTTTCGGGGAAATCTTGCGGTTGTCCTCCTCGTACGTCAATCCATGAACAAACGTGTGTCGGCCCTCGAGCACGCGTGTCCGACAGTCGTGAAGATACCCGTAGCTGATGCCGTAAGCCATATAGTAGAACTTAAAGCACACCTGTTACAAAAAAAAAAAACCGTCACTCAAAAATTATTAACACATTATCTAGAAAATGCATAAGGGTTTTGGTAGGTCATGCCAATTTAAGACGCTTGGGAGACACCCCCAACACTGCACGTCTGCAGGCGGGACGGCCGTCGCATGCTCGTCAGCACTCTCCAAACCACGCCTTAAATCTGCGCAACCTAGACCCTCAACGGTGGGAATCGAACCCACGAGTGCGAGGTTCATAGCCTAGCGCCGTACCAACTCGACCAACGCGTCGCGAATGTACTTTATGAAATTTATTTAGAAATTTATGATACAATATTCCACATTCCTGTGATGACATTACACAATCTATCACAAGGTCCAAGAAAAATTTCGCTTTGGCCAGAGGCCGTTCATTAGCTAATGAACGGTTCCCGTAGCCAAAGTGTCTAATTATGAGTCGCGCTTTGGCCAGAGGCCGTTCATTAGCTAATGAACGGTTCCCGTAGCCAAAGTGTCTAATTGTGAGTCGCGCTTTGGCCAGAGGCCGTTCATTAGCTAATGAACGGTTCCCGTAGCCAAAGTGTCTAATTGTGAGTCGCGCTTTGGCCAGAGTAGGCCGTTCATTAGCTAATGAACGGTTCCCGCAGCCAAAGTGTCTAATTGTGAGTCGCGCTTTGGCCAGAGGCCGTTCATTAGCTAATGAACGGTTCCCGCAGCCAAAGTGTCTAATTGTAAGTCGCGCTTTGGCCAGAGACCGTTCATTAGCTAATGAACGGTTCCCGTAGCCAAAGTGTCTATGTGTGAGTCGCGCTTTGGCCAGAGGCCGTTCATTAGCTAATGAACGGTTCCCGCAGCCAAAGTGTCTAATTGTGAGTCGCGCTTTGGCCAGAGGCCGTTCATTAGCTAATGAACGGTTCCCGTAGCCAAAGTGTCTAATTGTGAGTCGCGCTTTGGCGAGAGGCCGTTCATTAGCTAATGAACGGTTCCCGTAGCCAAAGTGTCTAATTGTGAGTCGCGCTTTGGCCAGAGGCCGTTCATTAGCTAATGAACGAGTTCAAAAAAAAACATACCTGCTTCTTGCCCAAAAAGTATTTGAAGTCGAACTTGTCCTCAGATCGAAAGCTGTTTTTTAGCAAGTCCTTCACGAAGAATTCCTTTCTATCTTTTTGCGACATACTGAAAATATTTTCGCGAAAAGACTGAATATTTGCGGATGAGAAAGATAGACAGCAGTGCGACTTGCAATTGCACTTAATTGTTTCTGCCATTGATATACTGTCAGCCTGCAAACGTCGCTGCTTAATACTAATTACGCCCGTATATTGTTTCTTGCGTATGTCGGATTCGTACGGTTTGCGCACGACAATCTGCTTGTTTACTTCACCATTTAAACAAACAAGAGGGTCTTCATTCCTCAAGTCCAAACTTGTCTCTGAAAATTCTGTATCAAGTCTGCTTTTTATCTCTTGTAAGTCAATTTCGCGCAAAGCGCGTGACCCGGAAACGCGTGAAGAATTAGAGCTAACTTCCGATCTACACGTCAAAGGCGCGTTCCAAAGAACCAATTGCGTATTCACGCTCGGGGCTGTGCTTGGAATTGGCTCATGATTGAAAAAGTCAGCCCCTATTTCCATAGAATCTTCAATAACTATTCCCGGGCACGGTTTGCAGATAATCTCGCAACCTTCATCGAAAGGAATAGAAAACATATTTTCGTCAAAATTAGCCGTCATTAGCTTATGAAGCCGTTTTTTACGTTCTAAAAATGATATAGACTTGCGAGTCAACCAAGAATTTCTATCTTACTGAATCGATCGATCCTCGATTTCAGCGCAAATGACACCAGGTTATCTTAAAATCATATCCTTGATCTGAACAGACCGAATCAGGAAGCGACAGCGAATGTCATTTTTGATTAAAATTGACATCGATATTTGACATGTCATTTTTAGCCGCCAGAAATGACTTTTAATATTCTGCTAAAGTTACATCACTTTTTCAAAGTTCTTTCACACACACCCCTTTCACAGTTGACAGCCAATTTCTCTCATTTCGCAATGGCGACAGCCGAAACATTCCAAGCATTGAGGGCTCAACATATTTTTCAGCTCTATCTTGGTAACAAGTGGAGCATTGTTAGAACCCTTGAAGCCGACGATCCTCCAGACAGTTTGCAAATAGTGATTCACTCTGATGACCCTGCCGAGCAGAATGAAGAAATAATTTTTAGTTTTCCTCAGTTTACCTCTTCGACTGTACTCGGGGGTAGCCTCCTTCCTGAGAAACGCGTAGCGTACAGTATCATTGAGAACGAGACTCCAATTCTGTATTTCGTCGCTTACAGAAACAGAAAGCTTACTGTGATCGAATTAGACAGCGCAAACTTTGAGGAAACCTTAAGCCTTCCAAAGCACACAAATCGGCTTTTGGCTTTTCAAAGTTTGAAAACAAGGGCAGCAGAAGAAAAAAAAAGCAAAGAATTCTATCTAGCGAGCTATGTAAACCAGGCGTGGAAAGCGTCGATTACAGCTCCTTTCTGGCAGAGCAGGAGGCCAGCGCCAGTGATCGATGACATCGGACTTGCTGGCGAGATACCTGTTGTAGAGGCTTCGGTACGTCCCTTTCATGCCCTGCGCCTGGACCGGGGCGGAAGGCGTTCATTAGCTAATGAACGCTTTCGGCCTCGAAACGCGCGCCCTGCGCCTGGACCGGGGCGGAAAGCGTTCATTAGCTAATGAACGCTTTCGGCCTCGAAACGCGCGCCCTGCGCCTGGACCGGGGCGGAAAGCGTTCATTAGCTAATGAACGCTTTCGGCCTCGAAACGCGCGCCCTGAGCCCTGACCGGGGCGGAAAGCGTTCATTAGCTAATGAACGCTTTCGGCCCCGAAACGCGCGCCCTGCGCCTGGACCGGGGCGGAAAGTGTTCATTAGCTAATGAACGCTTTCGGCCCCGAAACGCGCGCCCTGCGCCTGGACCGGGGCGGAAAGCGTTCATTAGCTAATGAACGCCTTCCGCCTCGAACCGCGCGCCCTGAGCCCTGACCGGGGCGGAAGGCGTTCATTAGCTAATGAACGCCTTCCGCCTCGAACCGCGCGCCCTGAGCCCTGACCGGGGCGGAAGGCGTTCATTAGCTAATGAACGCCTTCCGCCTCGAACCGCGCGCCCTGAGCCCTGACCGGGGCGGAAGGCTTTCATTAGCTAATGAACAGTTTCGTCTTGTCCCAGGCTGCCAGGAGAACGGATGTGCAGCGTGCTGCCGAACGCGCCCTTCAAGGACCTGGTGGCTCCAGAGCTTTTACTGGAGCGGGCGCCAATGTGGATATGTCTCAAGTGGCCAACCCATCTGAGGCAAGGAAGGCAGCCGAGGTGGCTGCACATGGGTGGCATGCTAAGCTAACAGTGGAGCATGCAGCAAAGATGGATTATGAGGAGAAAGCAAAGCTGTGCAGGCAAATCGAGATGGAGCACCGGTGGCCGAACCCGATGGATTTCGACGAGGCCGCGGAGAAAGGGAGTGTGTTTCGTCTCCCCATTGAATGCCTGTACCACGCGACGGGGTACGAGGCCTGCCGGGATCAAGAGAGGGGCTGGGTGAACGAGATCAAGTCCGGCAGGAAGGAGAACCCGTGGGCCCCTTTCAATGCGGGTCTTGTTGCGATCGACGATGTCAAAACCCGTGCCGAATTCTCCCTGAAAAAAGCTCTGAGGGGAGAATACAGAGGCAAGGTTTTTGGGCACCAGCACTGTTATCAAGCCACCGACGAGTGTCACGAGGAAATCCCGTTGGAGATAGCTTTCCAGTTCTTCGAGAGCAAGATCTACATCGGTCTCACGCCTGACATGATTCGGTTCTTAGGCGAGATGCAGAACCAAATCGACCAGAAGACGAAAGGCAAAGACAACACTCAGTTCATGCAAGGGCTTCGTTCGACCCTTTTCGAAAAGCATGGGGTCGTGTACAAGGTTTACCGAGAAGCGTTGATCTCCGAGTTCGTCGCCGGTGTCCCCGAGGACACCGAAGAGGGTACCCCTTATCAACCTGGGTATTACGAGGTCGGAGGGCTGGTGCAAAAAATGGCGGAGTTCGAATCAGAGCATGGATTTGCAGTCCCGGATATCGAGAAATATCCCAAGGGATTCCAGTACATCGAGAATGTGGAGACGTCTGAGCGCGAGGGAGACCTTGAGACCCTCCCTGAGGTAGAGGTGACGGCGAAGACGCTGGAGGATGACATCAACGCTCACCTCGATCGGGTCACAAGTTGGTACCACGTAATGTCTCACTTGAACCAGTCGATGGAGACGCATGTGAAGGAAGTAGCGATGTCCAAGCATTCTGTGTTCGGCGGCGTGCAAATCAACCACTACTTCATGCACTGGACAATTGCCAATTTCCGGCCGCAGACGTGGGACCTCTGCGTTAGCATCATGGAGGCTTACAGAAGGTTTGACCTGAAGGGCATGAAAAACCCTTTGGCTTCGAAGACCAAAAAGCGCAAGGCCTCATCTTCGCCCGCTAAGGGACCCGCCAAGAAAGCTGGCAAAAAGGGCACCTCCAACCGACAGGTAAATTACTTTTTACTTTTGCTTCAAACAGTGTTTACCCCCCCAAAGCATCCTTTTCTATATTTTAAGACATGCTAAAAATGTTTTTTTTACTTGCAGATGGAAGACGAGGTGCAACGAGGAGGCGGGGACCACGGAGCGGGCTCGTCTAAAGGGGCAGGCATTTTGGTGGAAGAAGCTCAGTTTCTCCACAATGCCAAATCCATGGGTATGACGTTCTGGATTAACTTGGGCGGCTTGGCGGGGGAGGCGGAGTTCGACAAGGTGGACACGTATCTGCGCCTGATTATTCAGAAGGAGTTGTCAGTAAAAGAGGGGGGCCTGATGATAAGCCAGTTCAAGAAGGAACGCATGGTGCAGAAGCACTTGGTGTCCGCGGCGGGATTGCAAACCTGGGACGCATTCAAGGCCGAGTTCACCCCCTACTGGAGCTCCCAAGAGAAAATCGAGTCGTTGATCGGCTGCTTACCTTCAACTCAGGGGGGAGCGCGCCGGGGGGGATCTGGGGAAGTTCCGCACGCGATCTTGAATTACGTCGAGAACGCGCGGGCGAATCTCAAAGAAGCGCAGGCGCCACGCGCGGGGCACATCCTAGGCTTGCAACAGGTCGAGGTGAAAGTCGACATCAAACTCTATCGGGAGGCGCGGACCGAGGGGCCGGAGCTTAAGGTTCCAGGAGAGGCAGGCCTTGAGGACGACGAGCCCACACATGAGACGAACGTGCCGATGTTCCCTCGTTGGAAGATCGTCAAGGGCAGCATGAGCGATATGAAGAACGTCCCGAGGCTGCCCTTCACGGGGACGATCATCGACTGCAATTACGCCCTTGACAAGGAGAAGACTCCCGACGCGATGACCAAGGACGAGGTGCAACCGTTCCTGGAGTCTTTCAACGCCAAGACCACCGCCCCGGCATGGACAGTCGCTATCTTTTGCGGTTTCGTCCAACAAAACGATTTCCTGGAGGTGATTGACAATTACTGCTCCGGCCGCGCGGAGCGGTTCTTCTGGCACAAGCAGAACGTGAACATGAACCCCAACAGGACCGTGCGCTACAATGACGTTGAATGTGGCGTCCTGGGGTACCATGTAAAGAGCGATGCCCAGGGGGAGTCTACTAAAAAGCCGGAGTGGATGTTCAACTTTGATACTGGAGAAGGTGAACGTGTGAGCCGCGCGTCACTTTTGCGCGGCTTCCCGGTTGTGCACCAGATGTTCAAACGCGACAACAAAGCCGTGAATAACCATCAGAAACCCCAAGCTCTGTTGATGGAGCTGATCCAGTGCCACATGCTCGGTGACAATCCGGGCAAGATGGATGAGAACGGCCATCCACTCAACTGGATTCTCGACGCTTGCTGCGGCGTCGGCTCGACGTCCATGGCCGCCATGAGGTGTGGTATGAACGCGATCGGCTTCGACCACGACCAGTTCATGGTCAGCTCTGCGCAGCAACGGCTGATCAATTTCGACAACGAGCCCGATCAGGACGCCGAGACGAAGCCAAAACAGAAGAGCGAACCGACGGCGAAGGGCAAGGAAGCGGCCACTGCCGAATCTGAGGAAGATGAGAATGATGAAGATGAGGAAGAAGAGAATGATGAATAAAATAGCAGGATTTGTCGACCGCCCTGACTGATAGTATCAGTCATGCCTCGACGGTATAGGGTGAAAAGTACTCTACTCGTAAACATTTGAATAAAGAATGATACATGTATGCATATTTCGGTGTTTTCATTGTACGCAAACTGCACTTTTCTACCGTGTTGCCTTTATGTATCCCTATTTCGCGCATAAATATCACTAAACCCTGATTTTTTTGAAATATATATAAATCCAAAAATGACATATGATAATATCATTTTCATCGAATAGTGTGTTGTTGCTTGTCATCCTCCCCAGAAGTAGCTTCAGAAAAGCCTTCACAACACCATAGAACACGCAGTGCCCAAACGGGTGCGCAATTGACCGCATTGGATCGTAGTACGGGAGGCGCTCAAATGCCCCTCGCCCATGTCTGCCTGTTGCGCATGACTCCGCCTCGCCTGACTCTGTTTTCCTAACCAGCTCCTGGTGTTTCTTTTTGCTCAGTATCAGTTCTGTGTCGTCCGCAAAAACCTTGGTTTTCCCGTCATCCGTTTCCCACCCGTTGAGCTCCACCGCCTTCGCGTATCCCCGGAAATACATTCCTTTCCCACCAGGGCCCGGGGTTCCCTCAAAAAGGCTGTACGGATCGGCACGATAGCTTGCAACTCCCATAAACCTGCCCATGGTGCACCTCATCACCGTGTCTGCGTACACCAATCCGAGCACCACCTTCAGGGTGCACGACCTCTTGATGAGGAAGGCATCGCACACTACGAAAGGATTGGACGCATCCCGCTTCCCGTGCATCAAGTGCAACAACTCATCCTCAAATAGTGACCATAACACCAGCGGGTTTTTCTCCTTCTGCATGGGTCCTTTGGTCATCCACAGTTTCTCATGATACGTATCACGCTGCCGCACCTGTTAGTGCACAGCCCCACACAACCCCTGTCACACACTCATGCCTTTTAACAAAGGCATCAGCGGACATCATGCCCTGGACATCGCCTCCCTTTGCACCTTTCACCACGCGACTCGCTTCACGCACTCCTACGAACCTGCGCCTCTCAGAACACATGCGACTGGGAAACATTCGTAACGGCAATGTACCGATATGTGAAGGTCTTCGCTCTTTATCACAGCCACCCCCATAGAATAGCTCCTGCGCGCACCGCCACCCCATACGCTTACTATCGTGGGGCGGCCCTTTCCCCCCCAGTATACATCTTGGCACGTTCCCAATTCGACCTATCGCATGATGATCCATGCTGCAACGCGGTTATCACCCAAGCACCCAACGCTGCCTGCAGAAGATGACGAGGAGGGGAGGTGGGGTGGAGAAGTTACCCGATATCTGAGTTCCATACTTGACAATCGTCTGCCCCTGGAGAAATCACCATGACACGATGCTCCGCATACGCCACGTTCGGGTCGCCTCCTTCAGGTGTGTCCACCAGAATAGGTTCCTCCAACAATGCACCACCAATGTCCACGTGATTGTCGATAGACTTTGCCAACGGGGATGTCCAGAAATCATTCTGGAGTCGGGCGTCACGTCGTGCTCTGGCCTTGCAGAACTCGACATCCCTCATCCACCTTCGAATTGTGTCTTTTCTATCAAAGTAGTAGAACCACTCCGGGAACGCAGCTTCTTCCCAGATGCTGTTTGCGTCACCTCAAACCGTCGCCCATGGCAACGACGGACAACCGCCCCGGCGGAGTCTTTCTGCAAGACCGCTCCGCACTCCTCCTTCTCGTTCCACTTCAGACTGTCCAATTCCCTAGGGAAAGTCCGACACCATGTCGGGCACACGTGCACAGCATGCGCCACATGGCTTTGCACACGAAGATAGGTTCGCATTCGGTGGAGGCTTGTGGGCAGTCGACAACGGTTTGGTCCGCCCAACAGCATGACGATCACATGGAGGAACCGGTCAAATGATGTCTGGGACCATGCCTGCGATATGCGCAACTCCATAAAATAGCACACCGCCTCCCCAAGCTTTATGGCATCGTCATCCCCGGTGTCTCCAATCATGAGTGGCTCGGTTAGCTCAGGGTCCGCGCATGGGTCAACGTCTGGTATCCACTCCATGCCGTCATCTTCAACCTCAAGCATGTCTTGCAACAGGTCTGAGTCGTCCGCGTCCTTCCAGATGTCGTCGTCATTCAGCGCATCCTCCGCTGTCCAGGTGTACGTTTCCAGGGTCTGATTCATTCACAACCCTCCACGCCGTGACAATCATGCGTTATTTCCACTTGTTACCGGGACATCACCAGTACAGTAAGAACCCATATATAAGAAGACTGGCGAAAATACCTAGCGCTAGGCTTCTTAAAATGAGCCCCCCGCCAATCGCATCTAGCGGTGCAGATATTCTTAAATACGGCCTTAGGATGTGATTATTCGTGGGAGTGGATTGCCGCTAGTGGTCAATTTTTCTTAATTTCGGGGTTTTTGCAAATCCAACCAGTTCACACACGTCGCCTGCTACACTACGAAGAATCGAACCCTTACTTCCGGTTACTTTCGCTTACTTTTGGTTATAGATGGTTATCGTTTGGTTACTTTTCGCTTATAAATGCCCACAGTGAATATATAAAAGATGGTAGTTGATTATTGGCCCTTAGAGTTATACGCCAGATATAAATAAGGAAAAGTAACCAAACGGAGGTAGGAGGAAGCTTCCTACATGTTACGTGGGTAATATATGCCAGGGATGCGAACCTATAGAAACTAAGTAAAAGTAAGGATTCTATATGAACGGAGGCTTGTATTTGGCTCTAAAAGTAAGGATACGCACACGTGTAAGCAAGGAGCACCAGGGGGCATTTATAATTAATACATGTGCTAGCGCGCAATTGGCTTGAAATTTGAGCAAATGGGAGGCAAAAGGGGGGAGGGAGAAGGGGGAGGGGGGAAAGGGGGAAGGAAGGG
>LGRX02032410.1:0-15336 GCA_001247695.2 Cymbomonas tetramitiformis | reverse complement strand
CCCTGTATACAGCCAGCAGGACCCCCTATACGGCCAGCAGCACCTGAGGCCGCTCTGACAAGTTGTAGCCCCACCCCAGAAATATAGCTCTGAGCAGCGCTGTGGCGTAACGATCAAGCGCTGAGATTGAAGTCGAAGCTGCCAGGCTGGCACGCTTCATCGGGGCTTTGTTTGTGAGTGGGCACGAACTGTATCTAGCAATCTTGCCACAGGGAGAAGCAAGGTGCAGATTCGCTAGCTCTTGAGGAGCGGTCAACACCGCCATAGTCTCGTAGGTATCCAGGTAAACAACTGCCCCATCCCCCACACCCCCACAGTGTTACAACCCGCTAGCATCATTAAACCTATACGTTTGCATCCGCAGCTCTCATCCTCCCCAACATCTCAAAGCCCGTCTGCCACTTGCTTCAATCAAGATGTACCACCGCATAACGAGCATCCGTAGGGAACCAGTGGCCCCAACAAACGCCCAATGTTCACGGCCGCCAAAGTCGCTGCTCAATACCACAGGCGTACAACAGATAATCTGATTGAAGCGTCCCTTGGATGGAAGCGCATCTGCCGGACGCGCCCCTTGCTGGAAGCGCATCTGCCGGACGCGCCCCTTGCTTTAAGCGCATCTGCCGGACGCGCCCCTTGCTGTAAGCGCATCTGCCGGACGCGCCCCTTGCTGTAAGCGCATCTGCCGGACGCGCCCCTTGCTGGAAGCGCATCTGCCGGACGCGCCCCTTGCTGTAAGCGCATCTGCCGGACGCGCCCCTTGCTGTAAGCGCATCTGCCGGACGCGCCCCTTGCTGTAAGCGCATCTGCAAGACACAGCCCTGCCACGACGGCGCCGGCTGCGCTAGTTCCGAGGCTGCTGCCATCTGCGAGAACAGAGCGCTTGGCAGCCATTCTGTGCTCTGAGCAAAGTGCCGTCTGCCACGTGTCGCTTGATTACTGAGCAGACAGCCTTGCGGCTTGAAGGACGGTCCGGCCAGTTCCGAGAGGATATTTAGCTCGCATATCGCTAGATTACTTTCCTTACGTTGAACGGGGCCACAGGCTAGGTGCAGGAGGCGATGGCAGCGTACGATAAGGAACGTGAGACGACGCCGTGGACGAATTCTCTCCACTCGGAAGCACCAGCAAGATCAGAGACCCGTTATGCCCCGCGTAAAGCGTCAAGAATTCCACCTGCCAAAAGTTGTCCCCAACACACTTCGGCGCTGGTTATACTGCCGATGAACAAGTGTGAAAGCTGCGGTGAAAAGATGTTTTCAAGGCCGCAGCCGGCATCATGTTTACTAAAGTGCGTGAGCTATTAAAAGTGGGTTCAATACGGTCTGAACGCGCTCGGGGGGGAACCAAATATTCCTGTAGTTGAGAAATATAAGAGGGGGGCCGAAGATCCTCTCTGCTTTCGGTAGGGGAAGCAGGATTCCGCCGTGCTGACCTTGGACCGTCCAGTGAACAGGCAGCGCACAATTGCTTGATATTTGGCATTCCAGTTTGGGTGCGCAAGCGAAGCATCCAGAGGCTCGAGTGCCACGTGTTCATGCCCGTCAGCCGGCGCGTCGACGGGTTTGAGCTTGTCCTGTTCAACCATATGAAAAACAAGTATCAAGTGACCGACTTCTACCTTTTGAAGTTCACTTCTATAGCTTCGATATGTTGCCGCGAATATACCCCTTCCGACTACTGAAGGGCAAAGGCGATTTAATCAAAGTTGCAACTGCTTGCGGACCATATGAGCGACCAGCCGTTTGCCTCTCTTAACCTTCACAAAATAAAACCCTGCCAACCTTGCTTCGTGCCGCTCGAAAAGCGTGCGCATGCCTTGCTATCGATGCAGCGGAAAAACATCTAAGACAGATACTTCACAGGACGACGAGAAAGTCTAAATAAAGCTCAAAATCCAGGTGCACTGCAGTCCATGGACTGGCGATGCCAAAAGTTATTTTGCCGGGCCTTAGAGGGACAACTTGAGTAGACGTCCTGAAAACACTCCGTTTAGCGCGGTAACGAAAACTTCCATTTCGCTTTAGAACAGAGCCACTCCGCTAAAACGTAAGCTCCAAATTTGCGAACGCATATCAACTTGAAATCAAACAGGGGGTATTACAACAATGAAATACTATTCATAAGAAAAATTTGCACTATATGATTCCTGACGTCTGCGGCTTGCATAACACGCCATATTCTCATCTCAGTCCGAAGTTGCGTACGTACCAGAAGAGGATTTCCATTGAATACAGCCTTTCGACTCACTTTGAGGGAGGGTTTCCTCTGAATCGCAGAGCTTTCTTGTCGAATGTTTCGCCTCCTAAAAGTAGCCCCAGCTTCTTTTGCCCCAGTTCCTGGCGTTTCTTTCAACTGAGGCAGTCGAGTGGAATGGCTGATTCGCGGAGAATCACTAGAGCGCTTGCTTGGGGGAGTGGCGATTTCCGGGAGAGAAGTTAGCGGTTCCATAACAGTGCACAGTGACAGCTGCTTACATTATTTCATACATAATTTCTAACAAGACAAACGGGTTTGATAGAAGACCACAAGTTCCACAAGTTGATTATTCAGAGGACCGATCCGAAGTGTCGCGGAGCCAGTGTGTACCGAACGGTGTAGTACCGTGGTTGCAGTAGCCACAACTGGAACGGGTGACCACGCACTTGGGCAACGCAACTACTAGAACTTACACCTCTCAACGCGCATGCAATCCTAATTTAAACCCTACTGTAACGTTCAGCATTGACCCACAACTATCAACAAAACCAATTCTGAATTCATTGCAAAATTTAGAACGTATCTTGAAACTAAGTCCCCTGCCCGATGCCCGACCCCGCCCCCGCCCCGTGGCGTGCCCTATTCCGTATTCGCTTGTGTCACAGTTGAGTGGACATACAAGATACATCAACATGTAGATGTTGATCTTGAAGTTGATGTTCACTTTTTAACTTTTCAAAGAACATGCAACATCCTATCTCTTTATTGGATCCGAGTCCACCCCCTGGACTTATTAAATTTAGGGTGTTTTAATAATTGTTGTAGCACCTGGTATAATTAATATATCCGTGCAAATATATAAATTGACAATTATTTATATATTGAACTTTGAATTATACAGGGTGCGCTCGGCTGTCCCCCCCCCTATAGGGGGTTATATTGAGCGGGTTCCATCAGGGACCTCAATATGACTGCTAAAACACCCCATATCGGATGCCCCATTCCCGCCCCCCCACCGGTACAAGGCATGAATCCAACCCCCCCCAGCCCTTTGGGGGGTCCCATAGGTGGAAAATATAACCTTTGGGTGCCCTCCATGTGGAAGTTGGGTGGCACTTTTCGCTTGGCAAATTACCTAAAATTCACACATTCCATTAAATCCTCGCGACCCCTACACCCCTCTAAATGACGCAAGTCATGCAGAACCCCCCCAAACCCCTCGGGGGGGGGCATTGATAAAGTGTGGAACCATGGATTGCCCCCCAAATCTATTTTGGGGGGGGATTGGGCTTGGTCAATTTTGGTCATTTTTTTGGTCAACGCGGGGCAAAATGATGCCCTCGACCCTCGTCCGTCGGCCCAAAGGCCCCAAGGCGAACCCTGGCGGTTCCTGGTGGTTCCCTAGCGGTTAAGGAAGGTTGTATTTATGAAGCGCTCGACAATACACGAATGACCTATGGGAGATACGGCAAAATCGATCGGGGGAAAATGAGTCCACCCCCTGGAATTATTGACGATCCTATTAGGAGATAGTCATGCTCATAAATTAAGGGGCACTTTTTTGCGATTTCGAACACACTTTTCGAAAATGTACCCCCTACCCACACGGATCTTGCTTACATGCGGCTGCCACGAAATCAGAATATGCAGGATGTATACCAATGACGACTATAAAGTCAAATCGCACAAGGGGGGGGGTCGAGTCATGCCTGACCAAGCCTGCCACGCCGACCACGCGTCAAGCACAAATGCCCATTTTTAAGGGGTTATGCCGAGGGGGCTGAATGCCGATTTTTTTAAAAATCAGAAAGTCGTCCCCAGGTAGCATTTGGAATTGGAATATTGGGGACATATAATGGTTAGTCGATAGGCATCGATCACCCCCCAGAAACACCCCTATTCTGACCTCCACGGCATTTCCCCAATTTCGACGCATATTGGGTAAAATTAATTCCGATTTTTCAGAATTAAAAATAAGGCGGTTTTGGAAAAATTCGGGAGTCACCTTCATGCGGACACGCGCGACTTTCGGGCGCCCCACTTCATCAACGCAGGGTCCATGAGGTAGGCAAAAGGAGAACTGGTCACTGGGCCGGTCTGGTCGCAGGTGACACCGCTATTGTGTCACTAGTCTACTTGACTACTTGAGCTGCTTGAGACCTTGAGCCCTTGAGAATCCCTGCTGGAAGTGACGCCCCGACTGTCATTCCTATAGTTAGGGTGTATGACTGTCACCGGTCCCGGAACCCTAGACCCCGAACATATAACGGGAAGACTCGGTATTCTGCTTATCCGTTTATCTATTCTGATTACCACACTCCGAATATACAGTCAAGCTGATATATTCAGCAGGTTTGGTACCACGCACGCTTAATTTTACACTGCGACTTTGGCCATGATTGGCTAAACACCGACGCTTGAGATGGGGTGAGGAACCCGCGCTAGAGAGGTTTTCGGTACGGGCGGTATGGCTCGGTTTCGGCAGCGCGGTTGATTGGACTTGAGTGGGGTGCGCATTACGGCAGCTTGATTTCGTGCAGTATCGTTGGGCTGGATTTTGTTGCTTCTGGTCGCTTGCACACCGTCCGACATTGATCACGTCCTTTCGTCCCACACGACCGCGTGCGATTTGCTGTTTCCCCGATTTATCCTCGGCGACCCGCCGCAACTCGCAAGCCGTCGCCCACGCCGTTAACCTCACCTGGCATTATTCACCTCACCCTATCTCTGCAGTCACTCCATCATGGGTACTTCTACAAGATCACACACCGCGGCCGCACGCCGCTCACTAGTTACAATTTTCGACGATGCCGCAGCTCGACATGCGACCACACCAGCCACTCCTACGGTTACGGCTACCCCGACTGCCCAGTCGGCAGGGGCACTGTTCCTCGACGCGGTCAAGCGTCTGGCGAGGGAATCCTTCGACGAGCGCGCCGCCAAGCTCGTCATCAAGAAGGTGTACGACGACAAACATGGGCGTTTTGATGGTACGGAGTCGAACGTCAGCTCCGTTTTCGCCCGTCTGGTACTGGCATTACGGGACATTTTCGTCACTGAGGAGTCCGCGTTTGCCTCTTTGTTCGACCTGGAGGATGCCGACCTGCCCGTACGCGCTGAGGCGAACAAGCTTTTATTTTCGACACTGGAGTTCATCGTTGCTCCGGTGTCACCCGCAGAAGACTGGATGGAGTCTTCGGCGGAGGCACACCCGTTCGATGGGAAGCGGGTGTTGCTAGAGATCGCCAGAATGCTTCTGGATTCCGGCGGGCCCTTCCAGGGTACCGCGGACCTTCTGGCCATCAAGATCAACCAGTTCGACCCGTCGCGAGCAATCGCCGCCTTCAACGCCGCTCTCCGGTCCGCCCGACGGAAGAGCACGCTCGACGACATGGAGGTCAAGTCCCTCTTCATCAAGTCCCTCGACCCGGTCTTCTATGCTCCGGTCGTCAACCGCCTCCTATTGCACGACCAACGTGCGGCGGAGTCCCTTGCCACCATTCAGCAATGGACCCGTGAGTGCCACGCACAACACGGGACGGATTCGCACGTCCCGCCTGCTACGCGCACAGTCTCCGCCCTCACCATGGCTAGACAGAGCGACGACGAGGACTACAAGGCCGTCTTCAGCGAGCTCCGCGACCAGCTCTACGACGTGAAGAAGGAGATTAAGGCCCTCCACAACCGTCTCGACGACACGAAGGGCTACACGCCCCGCAACGACAAGAAGAACACCATCGGACGCGGTGGGCACGGTGACGGCTACCGCTTCGCAGCGAAGCCCCTCCCCGAGCACGGCAACTTCCCACAGACCTTCCGTGGGAAGTCTTCGGGTAAAGTGGCTTTCCACAAGCCCACCGGTACGTTCGTCCCGTTGTGCCGGCACCCGGCATGCTCCGCTACGGCGGAGAAGCATTGGCATCGGGACTGCCCGAACGGCGGGCCACGCGGACATGTTGGGGCGCACGGTTTCAGCATTGCAGACGGCGAGAACGACGTGCTCGCCATGATGTTCCAGAACGCCGTGGACGACGACGACGCCGCTCGTTTCGACGCCGTCTGCTACATTGCAGACGGCAAACCGGAGCTCTACGACACCGCCTCCGCCTTCTCCTTCGCTGTCGCCGAGGAGCGGGTGCCCGACACCATCGACGAGTACCTGGGGTATCGCCAGCCCGCTGACACCCGCCTCGGGGTTTGCGCGGTTGGTGGTGCTACGAACATCCACAACTTCAAGATTCACGACGAAGTCCATGCCGACGCTCTGGACGCGCCACCACCGCCGGCACCGCCCTCCGCTCCGCAGTCGGTGGTGTCCGACGAGGGGATGTACCCCATCAGCGCGCTACACGCGCACGAGCCACACGCGACCTTCATGGACAAGTTCGCGTTCAACTTGGACATCGCGGGACCGGAGCCGACCCTTGCAATGCACCACATCACACACTATTCGATGAAAATGATATTATCATATGTCATTTTTGGATTTATATATATTTCAAAAAAATCAGGGTTTAGTGATATTTATGCGCGAAATAGGGATACATAAAGGCAACACGGTAGAAAAGTGCAGTATGCGTACAATGAAAACACCGAAATATGCATACATGTATCATTCGGTAGGCTATTTAATTTAGATTATTTCTTCATGATTTTAGATTAACCCATTTTCATGTTGATTTTAGATTAAGTTTTTTTTATCTCATCCGGCTATTACCGGTGCATGCATCCATGCCATCGAAATATTACACAAAACAGTTGTTGCGTAGCCAAACCAGAGGAAAGTAACATGGTTGAGCCCGACGGCTTTGAGTTCACAAGCCCGGGAAAAAATGTGGAGGATATATATCATTCGGATGAAGAGGATGAAGAGGAATTCCTCGTTAAACACATGGAAAAGTCGAAACGTATCCGTGTCCCCTTAGTGTGGAGTACCGTCCTCAATGGTGTATCGTATGTAGAGTGCACAGAGAAGATGGAAACCTTGAGCCTCGAGGGTGTGACCAAGTCTGGCAAGGATTATAGGTCGAAAAAAAAACGGTTCCGTGACTCAAAACTTCAGGTGTGCTTTACAGCATACACACGGTTGTCAAGTTTACTATAAAATTGTCAAGGGAACGACCTTATGCCCTACTATTCCATGCGACTTGTACACCCGTGGGACACACGACCATACTAATTTCAAAGGAAAGGGTATGTCGAAAGATTTAAAGGACAAGTGTAAGGATGCGATCAAGGAAAAGCTTCCGCCTAAAGCCATTTTTAAGAAGCTTAGTACCGCAGTCACCACAGCCATGGAAGCCGATGACGACGTTGAGTACAAGGTCATAAAGAACTTTGTGTACAACAATCGCAAACAAATCTTGGGGCTTAAAACCATAAAGACTTGCGGTCAGTTCATGGAGGTTTGCCAGCCCTCCAACTTGTTGGCCATCCCCGTGACCGATCGCAAAACGGCGGGGACGCTTTGCATGTTTGAAGGACAAGTACTCCAACCGAGCGGCTTCGAAACCGAGGAACATTACGCCGAGAATTCCGCGAACACCCTGCCTCCTATTCCTTTCGAAGCCCAAGCAACCCAAGATGAGCTTACTACTTGGAAGCTGGCGGGTTGGAATGAAGACTTTTCCGTTTATGAACGGAACCTTCAAGCACATTTCAACTCAATTCTTGCTTGCGAGTCTGCTGAGTACTTCGTGCATATCTTAGAGAACATGCTTGTCGTCCAAGGGTGGAGTACGCGTTCGAAACGGTTTTACAAAGGGAAGTTGAACTTGCGTGCCCTTTACAAGAACTACACCGAACTCGTCAAGGATTATGTCGCAGCGCAGAAACGCAAAAGGTGGTGCGTGATTTACACCACTTGGGGGAAACTCGAGGTACTTCTCGCAAAGGATCACCGCTCACGCGACGACACGTACAAGACGAACTGGCAAGGCTTACCCCTTGAATGCAACGGGTCTTCCTACTTGGATAAGCGTTTTCGTCTCGGGGCGCTCGCCATCAAATCGCACGAGGACGCCTATGCTTCGCAAATAGTGGACTTTTGCTTGATCGCGGCTATGCAACTTGGTTTCCAGAAAGTGTGGCAACCTCGTTATCATACTTTGGATCACTCCCTCGCTTTCTTCAACGCTAACGCCAAGCTTCCGGAAACCATCACGCATGTCCTAGAGCATTTGAGGTTACCTACGAACCTCTGTACACTTGTCGCGGAAGAGATTACGCAAGGGATATGTTGGTCGCATTGCATGATGAAGCTTAACGAGAAGACCGCGCTATTCAACGACGCTCATAACGTTAACGGCTTCAAGCATGGCGTTACGGAAATACACAACATCACCATCGTTGGTGCTCGTGATAGTGCATTCAAGCTCTTCATCGAACTATACAAGCGTGATGAAGAGTATATTTGCAACTGGTTCGTGGAGACTTGGTGGGGCAAGTGGGGTGGGTGGGTTCTCGGCTTCATGCCAGAAGGGATCCAATCTACGCAGAATAGTCCCGAGTGCGTGAATAGACACGTGAAAGACGAGATGACCCTGCGTAAGCAACTCCAACTCGAGGTATTCCATCCTTCTGCGCTAAAATACATGCACGAGGAGACGATCTACGACGGGCAACACCCAATACCTACGACTCCAGTTATTACACAAGCTATTTGGCGGGAGGCGCTACTTATGATTGACAACAACATGCTCGAGCTTATGACGCGCACGACCGGCGTCTTGGGGGTTACAGACCGTCCTTCCTATGTCGTTCCCTCCCTTAAGACCTTCGAGAAGTTGAGTGCTTCCACTATCGCGGATAAAAGGAAAGAGATTGCTCCCCTTGTGGTAAAGTTCCTCGCCCTTATGCGCGACCCTGAACACCCTCCAGCGACGGTTGTCACCTTCGAGCAGTTCATGGACACCTACAAGTCTTTTGTGATCTTACGACCATTGGACGCTAATAACGTCACCGAATTTGGGCACTACTGGTGTATGTGCCCTATCTACGCGGAGAGCGTCACGTGTGCATGTAGTATTGCTGTTGGCTTATTCAAAGGGAAGTTTAAGGCGCCTCTTGAAAAACATCTCGACATAATTGGCCGACACCCACAAGTGGGACGCCCGAGAAAACCGGTTGGCGCCTTGAAAAGGCAACCCCTTGGGAAGATCACCGCGAAACTGAAACGGGAAGCATCCAAGCGAGCGCGCGAGGTGGTAGAGCTAGACATGGAAGCTAGATGCTCGCAGCAAGTTCCTAAAAGTTTATCGTGCGAACTGTGCGGTGAAGAAGACAACGGAGATGAAATGCTGTTATGCGACGTGTGCAATAAGGGCTTCCATATTTTTTGCTTGCGTCCAAGCCTAAGCAAGATCCCAGCAGGAACATGGTTGTGCGGACTATGCGTAGCTAAGGAATAGACAATTTTCTTAAGGTGTACATACGTGTAATAGCAAGTATTAATATTTTGTGTACACACTATTCTCAAGTATTTTTTTGAATCAATCTAGCAACCTCTGTACTTTGCTTTACTTTATAAAAATTCCCACTTGGCCCAGGAGGTGAAGTAAATATCCGTGGTAGCATGTGGTAGCCAAATGTTCTTGAAGCAACTTTTGCAAGTGAGCCGGTCAGGTTGTGGCAAGGGAATATCGGCTAGGTCCCTACCCACTACCGCCCACCTTGCAAGGAACCGCTCGTGGTCGGGGTACCCTTCAAAATTGTTGGCGAAAGATTGTTGCAGGTCTTGCAAGTCCCGGTTGAACCGAGCGCGGAGCCACGCTTTCCGTTCGCAGTGGTCGCAACATGGTTGGGGCATACTTGTTTCGTACTTTAACAAAGTTTCCTTGGGTCGATAAGTGATGGTAAGATGCGAACACAAGGGAGTATGTATGCGAACAACGTGATATGTTATTATATAGTACACGCTATACGATATCTTATACCATATACGTTATAGACGCTATTGTATTTGACTAAACCTATTTGACTAAGTCTTAGCCCGCAAATAAAAAAATGAACAGAGTAATAAATAGGGACGAGGACTATCAATCTTCCAGAGGCTACCTACCCGCCCCGTACAATTGCCTTTGGCAAAAGCACGTCGTGGTCCGCGGGCAAGACGAGAACCCTACGAAGGATCCCCACTATGGACTCACTCGCCCCAACAAGCGGTGCGAGTTGCATAAGGTCCTCATATGCATGGTTGAGTATGGGGAGGCTGGCGTTTGGCCATTAGAGTTTCCTTTCGATTGTTTCCCAATGCTCGACCACTACGCTGTCGACAACCGCAAGCAGGGTGCGTGGGTGTGGTGCGAGGAGATCGCAACCACTCGCATTGTTTTCCACGACCATGGAAACGACGACGATGGAAAATTCACCTCCCTTGTGTCGTACAAGTTGTGCAGCAAGTGCGCTAAAACTTGTCAGAGGATGGTGGTGCCTCTCGAGAGGCACGAGCGCAATGCAAGTTTGAATATTTCTGAACGTTTGAACGTCGAGTTCGAGCTTATATAGGATAGTAAATTAGCAAAGACTAGTAGCGATAACGAGCAAGTACAACAAACAAATATTATTTGATTGCCAAAACAAGTAATGATATATATCAACTTGTAAATGTAAATGTTTTTTTCACGTGGCTAAGCATGGCATACACGTATTGTACCCCTATTTCACGAAGCCTAATCTAATACTTATCTCCTACCACGCTTCCGCGCACCCTCCGCTTCACGCCTTCGCTTGTTCGTGACTTTGTCCAAGCACTTCATAACGTCTGCCCCCAAAGTATTGAGCACTTTCACGTTGGCATCGTCCACCGTGGGGGCGAGGTCCGTGCCCGCGAGGAAGTACTTGACGTACTCCTTGGCAGCGAAGTCGAGAAAACCCCAGTGGATGGGCGAGTTGACTGGGTTAAGCTGCACATCCGGGTCGTATGAGGCCACGTCCTTCAAGGCCAAGTTGGCGGAGAACACTATTCGGGGCGTGCCATCCGCATTGGACACCCCTTGGTGAACCCCCCCCACAACGGCGCACTCGCCCAACTCCACTTTCTCCTTCCCCCCAACGTTCACCGCGAAGGCGTCGAGGGTTTCCTTCGGGAGCATTAGAGCGCGCTGCTCACGGAAAGTTGTATCGCAGTTCAGCCTCAAGTTCTCTTGCGTCGATTGGCCTAATAGGTCAATCGACGCTTCCAACGACGGGGTTGGCGCAGAGCACCCCCTTGTTGGGGAACATGGGCCCAAGTAGGCGACGATCGCCAAGTGCTGGGCGGGCTCGGTGAGGGGCTGGTTCAACGGCTGGTCAAGATGCCAAGGTTGCCACCCCCTTAGGGACGAGAGGACCTTCCCCGAATTCTCTGCAACCAGGTCGTCGTTGATTAAAAACGCTTTGTTCTCGACGGTGTACGAGTTACGTAGCTTTTCTAATACTTGCGTCTCCACCTCGTTGACGAAGACGTTCAAGTGCTTCCGATCTTCGTCGTCGAGGAAGTTGTCGTAGAAGTCCGTCAATATTCCCCCCCCCCCGTGTTTCGCGGTTTCATGAAACACCTCTAGCTTTCCTCCGGTAAGGGTTACCATTCCGCTAGGAAGTTTGTCCCAATCCGGCACCTTGTTCAACGCTTCACGCCACATAAGCGAAGAGCGCATTTCCAGATGTTGTCGCGTGTCTTCGGGTAACGACACCACGAAGTTGTTTGCGAAGCCTATTCCTCGCGTACGATCGAAGTCGTCCAAATATTTTTCTTTGCCTCTTGCGGGTTTCTTTGATTGTCCGCTGCATTTTGCGCAACGCAGCTCGCCTTTGCCTCTTTTTACCCGGGTGCAGCGTTTGCCCTCGTGGTCCATAGTCAACGGGTCTTGCTTGCATTCAATGAGCTTTCCCTTCTTGTTTAACTGTCCGCATTCGCAGAGCTCGGCAAGTGTTGATTGTTCCATAGTCGAAGATATAGTACTAAATAATAAGACGTGGCCCCAGAGTTATCTACGACAGTTGCTGTTTCTGTGATTGTGCGGGTATTGGTTTTTTTGCGGCTCACTGTCTGTTGGGCCCGCCTAACCCCTTCAAGAGATGCGTATTCACGGCCGTGAATTCTAGATTCACGGCCGTGAATCTAGAATTCACGGCCGTGAATAACTGGGATACCGTTTCTGGCGCGACTCGGAAAGTTGCAAGGGGGAAGTATTTTGAGAAACAAGTTGCCGATTTACGACCGATTGTGACTAACTAAAAGATGCCTCGTGATAAGTGCGGTGTATGCTGTCCGAAAGCACCTAGCAAGCAAGATTTACGGCGAGTAGTGGCAATGATATTGGGACCGTATGCAAAGCTCGAAGAGATACGCCCAATTTACTGGCCTGCGCAATTCGAGTCCATAGGCGGAAGAAATGGGTATTCGCAATATAAAGTTGGAGAGCTCTTGATTTTGTTGAAATCATATTTCGTACATATCTTAGGGAGTGAGAATGCAATTAAAGAAGGTCAACTTGCTTTATTTTTTTCCGCGTTAGCTTCAATCCGGCCTACGAACAGCGGGCTCGAAGTGTGCTGTGATAGGCATAATACAATGGTAGCTTACGACGCATGGGTGGACGAAATCTTTTTTTCAAACCAGTCGCCAACACTCTCCGATGTATGCCAACCTACTGAACCCATAGGGCAAAACAATGTGAACGCGGAGATTGCGACATGCGACGAGATTGAACCGTATGAAACAACGGAGCGCGTTGTGGACAACAATGCGAACGACAATGCAAACGACGACAACGCGAGGAAGTTGTTTCCGAAACGAAAACGGAGTGCGTTGTCAACGAGGTGTGCTCCTATGAAAAATTTACCATTTAAAATAACGATACCAAGGGTATGTGATAAAGGCACTAGTTTTTATCCTACAATCGCACAACAATACACGCCTCTATTAGCAGTTATTGGCAGTTTGTTTCACGGAAAAAAATTGGGGATTTTTGCTGTGGTAAGGGACCTCGCTACGTTTACAACAACCTAGTTCGGTTCAAACCGAAGACGATCTTTCTGAGCGATAAGCATCCTGCGCAAGGCATAAGACGCCTAGACTTAGAGAAAATCAAGTGGGAAGAATTCAACCCGCAAGTAGACATCATAATATCGTCCTTGCCATATGCAAGAGGGAAGTGCGAACCTTTGTTAGCTGCGTGTCTTCAATCCAACGCCTCGATCGTGTGTTTGAAGCTATTGCATTCGTTCGAACGTCCTGTGGTTGGGGATAGTAGAGCTAGTGCGTTCCAAAGACTTGGCTTAAAGATTTTACTACCGCCTGCAAAGTACCCGGGGTTCGACCGTAGTTTAGGAGAAGTTGAAGCCTGGTATATTTTTTTCAACTCAGCGACAACAAAAGTTTTACTAAAGAAAAGTGTTAGTGAGTTTCACAAATTGCTGTACAAAGACAGAGGATACCCGGAAAGTGCTGGGAGCGTACCTTTTATTTATGATGGCGTAGAGCACAACGTTGCATCTTTCAAGGATCGAGGACTTATTTTGTGGGATTCGCGGAAACAGGCGGCCGGTGCTCATAAGTGATAACCAAAGGCTAAAGGTGCTACTCACGGAATTTGAAGCAACGTTGCATGCACAAACGTGCAAGATAATAGAGCGTGGCTGCGCAAACGAGGCAAAAGGCAAGAAAGGAGGGAAGGAGGGTTGGAATGTTGGGGGGTGGTTTAACATGGGGAGAACAGTGCAGCAAGAGGGGTTTGCCCCTAAGCTAGATGGCACATGTGCTTTCGGGACGCCCCACCCTTGGCACAAGAAAAAAGGAGTTTACATGGACGATCCGCTAACAAGTGCAAGCAAGCCGTATTGGAAGAAAGAGCTTTACATCCTAGCAGGTCAAATCTTAGAAAAAATAGACGCGGATTACAAGCGAGACGGCGATTGGTGCTTGTATGTGTCGTGCATGCTAGCCGGGAAGTGCGAAGTGAAGCGACACGAGGACAGAAAAGATGTGTCACATCAATACTTAATTTTTCTTGGAAACTACAAGAACGCGGTTCTGGAGATGGAGTCGCCTAGAGAGGATAGCAAGGGCACCCTTCTCCAATTCTCTGAAAGCCATAAGGTTTTAAAGTGCGATGCGCGGTGCAAACATAGAGTAGCTTCTGAAGGTTTTGAGGGAGTGCGCTATTGCGTTACTTTATACAAAATGTATGATAGGCGTCTAAGCAAACCAGCCCCGGTGTATTGGCCACCACATTATATTTAACGTACAACAGTGCACGGTGAGTACTCCTCTGCGAAATCAGGAGAGTCAACCATAACGTGTTTGCATATATAGACTCACCCCCGTAGGTGATGAAGCACACCATTCGTGCCTTAAAACGCACCCCCTATTGTGCACAGTTAGTTCTGAAGCACAACTTGCACATAGTTTGCCAATAGTGTTTCCACATCGCCTAATGGTAAGCATAGCGCCCGCTACGCAATGGTGGACGCTACGGTGCTCCCTAGTGGCTAATAGTGATAACCAATACAAGAATCGAGCCATGTATGACATGTTTTTTGCCCGGTTGTATAACACCGATAAGAAAGGTTGCATAATATCGTCGAGTTGCCACCCTGCAACATGGTTAGTGTAGTGAAACAAGGGAAACGACCCAGAAAACAAGTGTCGCTGGCACGGTGAATATCCCCAGTCCCCACGTGAAGGTATAACCCCTCCCCAAGGCATACCCTCCGTGTATTCGAGATACACATAGCGGTTATGAAAGTCCCATATAGGGTTACCGTCACTATCGTCACTCTCCCATAGGTTCACAGTGTCTGTATACATTAGCCGGAAGCCAGTTTGGGCATACTCGTCGAATACAGTGCCTTTGAAAGCTGTGGGTTGATAGTGGGGGGCCTTATTTTCAAGCAGAACACGCCGGGAGTGTCTATTACAACGGCGCCCACCATTATCACAAGTGAGACAAACCTTCTAAAAGCTTTTTGGAGGCTTCCTCATGATGCAAGCGGGAACTACAGCGTTTGACCTGCGTGTGCACATTATTTGAACAGGAGTCGTGAAAAGGACCACCGGTCATAGCCGGATGCCATCAAGAAAACTTAATCTAAAATCAACATGAAAAAGAGTTAATCTAAAATCAGCAATAAATAATCTAAAATAAATATTTTTCC